>JAYESA010000074.1:0-50000 GCA_036927795.1 Iris macrosiphon
TAATAATAATAATAATTATTATAGTTATAGTTATAGTTATAATTATAACAATAGTAATAATAACAATAGTAGTAATAACCGGAAGACGGAGAAAAATAATTACGAGCAAGAAGAAGATGACTCTACTATACTGCCAAAATCGCAAAAAGGGGTGCAACACGAGGACTTCCCAGGAGGTCACCCATCCTAGTACTACTCTCGCCCAAGCACGCTTAACTGCGGAGTTCTGATGGGATCCGGTGCTCTAGTGCTGGTATGATCGCACCCGTTTAACTTATGTTTTCCTTCCTCTTTATGCCTAATCCCCTCCCCTCCGCTCCATCGGCCGTCTCTTGCGGGCCCCACGCTCTCTTGTTCTTCTCCCCGCCTTCTCCGTTATTATTGTTATTTCTTCTTCTTCTTCTTCTTCTTCTTCATAATAATAATAATAATAATATAATAATAATAATAATAATTATAGTTATAGTTATAGTTATAATTATAACAATAGTAATAATAACAATAGTAGTAATAACCGGAAGACGGAGAAAAATAATTACGAGCAAGAAGAAGATGACTCTACTATACTGCCAAAATCGCAAAAAGGGGTGCAACACGAGGACTTCCCAGGAGGTCACCCATCCTAGTACTACTCTCGCCCAAGCACGCTTAACTGCGGAGTTCTGATGGGATCCGGTGCTCTAGTGCTGGTATGATCGCACCCGTTTAACTTATGTTTTCCTTCCTCTTTATGCCTAATCCCCTCCCCTCCGCTCCATCGGCCGTCTCTTGCGGGCCCCACGCTCTCTTGTTCTTCTCCCCGCCATCTCCGTTATTATTGTTATTTCTTCTTCTTCTTCTTCTTCTTCATAATAATAATAATAATAATATAATAATAATAATAATAATTATAGTTATAGTTATAGTTATAATTATAACAATAGTAATAATAACAATAGTAGTAATAACCGGAAGACGGAGAAAAATAATTACGAGCAAGAAGAAGATGACTCTACTATACTGCCAAAATCGCAAAAAGGGGTGCAACACGAGGACTTCCCAGGAGGTCACCCATCCTAGTACTACTCTCGCCCAAGCACGCTTAACTGCGGAGTTCTGATGGGATCCGGTGCTCTAGTGCTGGTATGATCGCACCCGTTTAACTTATGTTTTCCTTCCTCTTTATGCCTAATCCCCTCCCCTCGCTCCATCGGCCGTCTCTTGCTGGCCCCACGCTCTCTTGTTCTTCTCCCCGCCATCTCCGTTATTATTGTTATTTCTTCTTCTTCTTCTTCTTCTTCTTCTTCTTCATAATAATAATAATAATAATATAATAATAATAATAATAATTATAGTTATAGTTATAGTTATAATTATAACAATAGTAATAATAACAATAGTAGTAATAACCGGAAGACGGAGAAAAATAATTACGAGCAAGAAGAAGATGACTCTACTATACTGCCAAAATCGCAAAAAGGGGTGCAACACGAGGACTTCCCAGGAGGTCACCCATCCTAGTACTACTCTCGCCCAAGCACGCTTAACTGCGGAGTTCTGATGGGATCCGGTGCTCTAGTGCTGGTATGATCGCACCCGTTTAACTTATGTTTTCCTTCCTCTTTATGCCTAATCCCCTCCCCTCCGCTCCATCGGCCGTCTCTTGCGGGCCCCACGCTCTCTTGTTCTTCTCCCCGCCATCTCCGTTATTATTGTTATTTCTTCTTCTTCTTCTTCTTCATAATAATAATAATAATAATATAATAATAATAATAATAATTATAGTTATAGTTATAGTTATAATTATAACAATAGTAATAATAACAATAGTAGTAATAACCGGAAGACGGAGAAAAATAATTACGAGCAAGAAGAAGATGACTCTACTATACTGCCAAAATCGCAAAAAGGGGTGCAACACGAGGACTTCCCAGGAGGTCACCCATCCTAGTACTACTCTCGCCCAAGCACGCTTAACTGCGGAGTTCTGATGGGATCCGGTGCTCTAGTGCTGGTATGATCGCACCCGTTTAACTTATGTTTTCCTTCCTCTTTATGCCTAATCCCCTCCCCTCCGCTCCATCGGCCGTCTCTTGCGGGCCCCACGCTCTCTTGTTCTTCTCCCCGCCATCTCCGTTATTATTGTTATTTCTTCTTCTTCTTCTTCTTCTTTTCTTCTTCATAATAATAATAATAATAATATAATAATAATAATAATAATTATAGTTATAGTTATAGTTATAATTATAACAATAGTAATAATAACAATAGTAGTAATAACCGGAAGACGGAGAAAAATAATTACGAGCAAGAAGAAGATGACTCTACTATACTGCCAAAATCGCAAAAAGGGTGCAACACGAGGACTTCCCAGGAGGTCACCCATCCTAGTACTACTCTCGCCCAAGCACGCTTAACTGCGGAGTTCTGATGGGATCCGGTGCTCTAGTGCTGGTATGATCGCACCCGTTTAACTTATGTTTTCCTTCCTCTTTATGCCTAATCCCCTCCCCTCCGCTCCATCGGCCGTCTCTTGCGGGCCCCACGCTCTCTTGTTCTTCTCCCCGCCATCTCCGTTATTATTGTTATTTCTTCTTCTTCTTCTTCTTCATAATAATAATAATAATAATATAATAATAATAATAATTATAGTTGTAGTTATAGTTATAATTATAACAATAGTAATAATAACAATAGTAGTAATAACCGGAAGACGGAGAAAAATAATTACGAGCAAGAAGAAGATGACTCTACTATACTGCCAAAATCGCAAAAAGGGGTGCAACACGAGGACTTCCCAGGAGGTCACCCATCCTAGTACTACTCTCGCCCCAAGCACGCTTAACTGCGGAGTTCTGATGGGATCCGGTGCTCTAGTGCTGGTATGATCGCACCCGTTTAACTTATGTTTTCCTTCCTCTTTATGCCTAATCCCCTCCCCTCCGCTCCATCGGCCGTCTCTTGCGGGCCCCACGCTCTCTTGTTCTTCTCCCCGCCATCTCCGTTATTATTGTTATTTCTTCTTCTTCTTCTTCTTCTTCTTCTTCATAATAATAATAATAATAATATAATAATAATAATAATAATTATAGTTATAGTTATAGTTATAATTATAACAATAGTAATAATAACAATAGTAGTAATAACCGGAAGACGGAGAAAAATAATTACGAGCAAGAAGAAGATGACTCTACTATACTGCCAAAATCGCAAAAAGGGGTGCAACACGAGGACTTCCCAGGAGGTCACCCATCCTAGTACTACTCTCGCCCAAGCACGCTTAACTGCGGAGTTCTGATGGGATCCGGTGCTCTAGTGCTGGTATGATCGCACCCGTTTAACTTATGTTTTCCTTCCTCTTTATGCCTAATCCCCTCCCCTCCGCTCCATCGGCCGTCTCTTGCGGGCCCCACGCTCTCTTGTTCTTCTCCCCCGCCATCTCCGTTATTATTGTTATTTCTTCTTCTTCTTCTTCTTCATAATAATAATAATAATAATATAATAATAATAATAATAATTATAGTTATAGTTATAGTTATAATTATAACAATAGTAATAATAACAATAGTAGTAATAACCGGAAGACGGAGAAAAATAATTACGAGCAAGAAGAAGATGACTCTACTATACTGCCAAAATCGCAAAAAGGGGTGCAACACGAGGACTTCCCAGGAGGTCACCCATCCTAGTACTACTCTCGCCCAAGCACGCTTAACTGCGGAGTTCTGATGGGATCCGGTGCTCTAGTGCTGGTATGATCGCACCCGTTTAACTTATGTTTTCCTTCCTCTTTATGCCTAATCCCCTCCCCTCCGCTCCATCGGCCGTCTCTTGCGGGCCCCACGCTCTCTTGTTCTTCTCCCCGCCATCTCCGTTATTATTGTTATTCTTCTTCTTCTTCTTCTTCTTCTTCTTCTTCTTCTTCTTCATAATAATAATAAATAATATAATAATAATAATAATAATTATAGTTATAGTTATAGTTATAATTATAACAATAGTAATAATAACAATAGTAGTAATAACCGGAAGACGGAGAAAAATAATTACGAGCAAGAAGAAGATGACTCTACTATACTGCCAAAATCGCAAAAAAGGGTGCAACACGAGGACTTCCCAGGAGGTCACCCATCCTAGTACTACTCTCGCCCAAGCACGCTTAACTACGGAGTTCTGATGGGATCCGGTGCTCTAGTGCTGGTATGATCGCACCCGTTTAACTTATGTTTTCCTTCCTCTTTATGCCTAATCCCCTCCCCTCCGCTCCATCGGCCGTCTCTTGCGGGCCCCACGCTCTCTTGTTCTTCTCCCCGCCATCTCCGTTATTATTGTTATTTCTTCTTCTTCTTCTTCTTCATAATAATAATAATAATAATATAATAATAATAATAATTATAGTTATAGTTATAGTTATAATTATAACAATAGTAATAATAACAATAGTAGTAATAACCGGAAGACGGAGAAAAATAATTACGAGCAAGAAGAAGATGACTCTACTATACTGCCAAAATCGCAAAAAGGGGTGCAACACGAGGACTTCCCAGGAGGTCACCCATCCTAGTACTACTCTCGCCCAAGCACGCTTAACTGCGGAGTTCTGATGGGATCCGGTGCTCTAGTGCTGGTATGATCGCACCCGTTTAACTTATGTTTTCCTTCCTCTTTATGCCTAATCCCCTCCCCTCCGCTCCATCGGCCGTCTCTTGCGGGCCCCACGCTCTCTTGTTCTTCTCCCCGCCATCTCCGTTATTATTGTTATTTCTTCTTCTTCTTCTTCTTCTTCATAATAATAATAATAATAATATAATAATAATAATAATAATTATAGTTATAGTTATAGTTATAATTATAACAATAGTAATAATAACAATAGTAGTAATAACCGGAAGACGGAGAAAAATAATTACGAGCAAGAAGAAGATGACTCTACTATACTGCCAAAATCGCAAAAAGGGGTGCAACACGAGGACTTCCCAGGAGGTCACCCATCCTAGTACTACTCTCGCCCAAGCACGCTTAACTGCGGAGTTCTGATGGGATCCGGTGCTCTAGTGCTGGTATGATCGCACCCGTTTAACTTATGTTTTCCTTCCTCTTTATGCCTAATCCCCTCCCCTCCGCTCCATCGGCCGTCTCTTGCGGGCCCCACGCTCTCTTGTTCTTCTCCCCGCCATCTCCGTTATTATTGTTATTTCTTCTTCTTCTTCTTCTTCATAATAATAATAATAATAATATAATAATAATAATAATAATTATAGTTATAGTTATAGTTATAATTATAACAATAGTAATAATAACAATAGTAGTAATAACCGGAAGACGGAGAAAAATAATTACGAGCAAGAAGAAGATGACTCTACTATACTGCCAAAATCGCAAAAAGGGGTGCAACACGAGGACTTCCCAGGAGGTCACCCATCCTAGTACTACTCTCGCCCAAGCACGCTTAACTGCGGAGTTCTGATGGGATCCGGTGCTCTAGTGCTGGTATGATCGCACCCGTTTAACTTATGTTTTCCTTCCTCTTTATGCCTAATCCCCTCCCCTCCGCTCCATCGGCCGTCTCTTGCGGGCCCCACGCTCTCTTGTTCTTCTCCCCGCCATCTCCGTTATTATTGTTATTTCTTCTTCTTCTTCTTCTTCTTCTTCATAATAATAATAATAATAATATAATAATAATAATAATAATAATTATAGTTATAGTTATAGTTATAATTATAACAATAGTAATAATAACAATAGTAGTAATAACCGGAAGACGGAGAAAAATAATTACGAGCAAGAAGAAGATGACTCTACTATACTGCCAAAATCGCAAAAAGGGGTGCAACACGAGGACTTCCCAGGAGGTCACCCAGCCTAGTACTACTCTCGCCCAAGCACGCTTAACTGCGGAGTTCTGATGGGATCCGGTGCTCTAGTGCTGGTATGATCGCACCCGTTTAACTTATGTTTTCCTTCCTCTTTATGCCTAATCCCCTCCCCTCCGCTCCATCGGCCGTCTCTTGCGGGCCCCACGCTCTCTTGTTCTTCTCCCCGCCATCTCCGTTATTATTGTTATTTCTTCTTCTTCTTCTTCTTCATAATAATAATAATAATAATATAATAATAATAATAATAATTATAGTTATAGTTATAGTTATAATTATAACAATAGTAATAATAACAATAGTAGTAATAACCGGAAGACGGAGAAAAATAATTACGAGCAAGAAGAAGATGACTCTACTATACTGCCAAAATCGCAAAAAGGGGTGCAACACGAGGACTTCCCAGGAGGTCACCCATCCTAGTACTACTCTCGCCCAAGCACGCTTAACTGCGGAGTTCTGATGGGATCCGGTGCTCTAGTGCTGGTATGATCGCACCCGTTTAACTTATGTTTTCCTTCCTCTTTATGCCTAATCCCCTCCCCTCCGCTCCATCGGCCGTCTCTTGCGGGCCCCACGCTCTCTTGTTCTTCTCCCCGCCATCTCCGTTATTATTGTTATTTCTTCTTCTTCTTCTTCTTCTTCTTCTTCTTCATAATAATAATAATAATAATATAATAATAATAATAATAATTATAGTTATAGTTATAGTTATAATTATAACAATAGTAATAATAACAATAGTAGTAATAACCGGAAGACGGAGAAAAATAATTACGAGCAAGAAGAAGATGACTCTACTATACTGCCAAAATCGCAAAAAGGGGTGCAACATGAGGACTTCCCAGGAGGTCACCCATCCTAGTACTACTCTCGCCCAAGCACGCTTAACTGCGGAGTTCTGATGGGATCCGGTGCTCTAGTGCTGGTATGATCGCACCCGTTTAACTTATGTTTTCCTTCCTCTTTATGCCTAATCCCCTCCCCTCCGCTCCATCGGCCGTCTCTTGCGGGCCCCACGCTCTCTTGTTCTTCTCCCCGCCATCTCCGTTATTATTGTTATTTCTTCTTCTTCTTCTTCTTCTTCATAATAATAATAATAATAATATAATAATAATAATAATAATTATAGTTATAGTTATAATTATAACAATAGTAATAATAACAATAGTAGTAATAACCGGAAGACGGAGAAAAATAATTACGAGCAAGAAGAAGATGACTCTACTATACTGCCAAAATCGCAAAAAGGGGTGCAACACGAGGACTTCCCAGGAGGTCACCCATCCTAGTACTACTCTCGCCCAAGCACGCTTAACTGCGGAGTTCTGATGGGATCCGGTGCTCTAGTGCTGGTATGATCGCACCCGTTTAACTTATGTTTTCCTTCCTCTTTATGCCTAATCCCCTCCCCTCCGCTCCATCGGCCGTCTCTTGCGGGCCCCACGCTCTCTTGTTCTTCTCCCCGCCATCTCCGTTATTATTGTTATTTCTTCTTCTTCTTCTTCTTCTTCTTCATAATAATAATAATAATATAATAATAATAATAATAATAATTATAGTTATAGTTATAGTTATAATTATAACAATAGTAATAATAACAATAGTAGTAATAACCGGAAGACGGAGAAAAATAATTACGAGCAAGAAGAAGATGACTCTACTATACTGCCAAAATCGCAAAAAGGGGTGCAACACGAGGACTTCCCAGGAGGTCACCCAGCCTAGTACTACTCTCGCCCAAGCACGCTTAACTGCGGAGTTCTGATGGGATCCGGTGCTCTAGTGCTGGTATGATCGCACCCGTTTAACTTATGTTTTCCTTCCTCTTTATGCCTAATCCCCTCCCCTCCGCTCCATCGGCCGTCTCTTGCGGGCCCCACGCTCTCTTGTTCTTCTCCCCGCCATCTCCGTTATTATTGTTATTTCTTCTTCTTCTTCTTCTTCATAATAATAATAATAATAATATAATAATAATAATAATAATTATAGTTATAGTTATAGTTATAATTATAACAATAGTAATAATAACAATAGTAGTAATAACCGGAAGACGGAGAAAAATAATTACGAGCAAGAAGAAGATGACTCTACTATACTGCCAAAATCGCAAAAAGGGGTGCAACACGAGGACTTCCCAGGAGGTCACCCATCCTAGTACTACTCTCGCCCAAGCACGCTTAACTGCGGAGTTCTGATGGGATCCGGTGCTCTAGTGCTGGTATGATCGCACCCGTTTAACTTATGTTTTCCTTCCTCTTTATGCCTAATCCCCTCCCCTCCGCTCCATCGGCCGTCTCTTGCGGGCCCCACGCTCTCTTGTTCTTCTCCCCGCCATCTCCGTTATTATTGTTATTTCTTCTTCTTCTTCTTCTTCTTCTTCTTCTTCTTCATAATAATAATAATAATAATATAATAATAATAATAATAATTATAGTTATAGTTATAGTTATAATTATAACAATAGTAATAATAACAATAGTAGTAATAACCGGAAGACGGAGAAAAATAATTACGAGCAAGAAGAAGATGACTCTACTATACTGCCAAAATCGCAAAAAAGGGTGCAACACGAGGACTTCCCAGGAGGTCACCCATCCTAGTACTACTCTCGCCCAAGCACGCTTAACTACGGAGTTCTGATGGGATCCGGTGCTCTAGTGCTGGTATGATCGCACCCGTTTAACTTATGTTTTCCTTCCTCTTTATGCCTAATCCCCTCCCCTCCGCTCCATCGGCCGTCTCTTGCGGGCCCCACGCTCTCTTGTTCTTCTCCCCGCCATCTCCGTTATTATTGTTATTTCTTCTTCTTCTTCTTCTTCATAATAATAATAATAATAATATAATAATAATAATAATTATAGTTATAGTTATAGTTATAATTATAACAATAGTAATAATAACAATAGTAGTAATAACCGGAAGACGGAGAAAAATAATTACGAGCAAGAAGAAGATGACTCTACTATACTGCCAAAATCGCAAAAAGGGGTGCAACACGAGGACTTCCCAGGAGGTCACCCATCCTAGTACTACTCTCGCCCAAGCACGCTTAACTGCGGAGTTCTGATGGGATCCGGTGCTCTAGTGCTGGTATGATCGCACCCGTTTAACTTATGTTTTCCTTCCTCTTTATGCCTAATCCCCTCCCCTCCGCTCCATCGGCCGTCTCTTGCGGGCCCCACGCTCTCTTGTTCTTCTCCCCGCCATCTCCGTTATTATTGTTATTTCTTCTTCTTCTTCTTCTTCTTCTTCATAATAATAATAATAATAATATAATAATAATAATAATAATTATAGTTATAGTTATAGTTATAATTATAACAATAGTAATAATAACAATAGTAGTAATAACCGGAAGACGGAGAAAAATAATTACGAGCAAGAAGAAGATGACTCTACTATACTGCCAAAATCGCAAAAAGGGGTGCAACACGAGGACTTCCCAGGAGGTCACCCATCCTAGTACTACTCTCGCCCAAGCACGCTTAACTGCGGAGTTCTGATGGGATCCGGTGCTCTAGTGCTGGTATGATCGCACCCGTTTAACTTATGTTTTCCTTCCTCTTTATGCCTAATCCCCTCCCCTCCGCTCCATCGGCCGTCTCTTGCGGGCCCCACGCTCTCTTGTTCTTCTCCCCGCCATCTCCGTTATTATTGTTATTTCTTCTTCTTCTTCTTCTTCATAATAATAATAATAATAATATAATAATAATAATAATAATTATAGTTATAGTTATAGTTATAATTATAACAATAGTAATAATAACAATAGTAGTAATAACCGGAAGACGGAGAAAAATAATTACGAGCAAGAAGAAGATGACTCTACTATACTGCCAAAATCGCAAAAAGGGGTGCAACACGAGGACTTCCCAGGAGGTCACCCATCCTAGTACTACTCTCGCCCAAGCACGCTTAACTGCGGAGTTCTGATGGGATCCGGTGCTCTAGTGCTGGTATGATCGCACCCGTTTAACTTATGTTTTCCTTCCTCTTTATGCCTAATCCCCTCCCCTCCGCTCCATCGGCCGTCTCTTGCGGGCCCCACGCTCTCTTGTTCTTCTCCCCGCCATCTCCGTTATTATTGTTATTTCTTCTTCTTCTTCTTCTTCTTCTTCATAATAATAATAATAATAATATAATAATAATAATAATAATAATTATAGTTATAGTTATAGTTATAATTATAACAATAGTAATAATAACAATAGTAGTAATAACCGGAAGACGGAGAAAAATAATTACGAGCAAGAAGAAGATGACTCTACTATACTGCCAAAATCGCAAAAAGGGGTGCAACACGAGGACTTCCCAGGAGGTCACCCAGCCTAGTACTACTCTCGCCCAAGCACGCTTAACTGCGGAGTTCTGATGGGATCCGGTGCTCTAGTGCTGGTATGATCGCACCCGTTTAACTTATGTTTTCCTTCCTCTTTATGCCTAATCCCCTCCCCTCCGCTCCATCGGCCGTCTCTTGCGGGCCCCACGCTCTCTTGTTCTTCTCCCCGCCATCTCCGTTATTATTGTTATTTCTTCTTCTTCTTCTTCTTCATAATAATAATAATAATAATATAATAATAATAATAATAATTATAGTTATAGTTATAGTTATAATTATAACAATAGTAATAATAACAATAGTAGTAATAACCGGAAGACGGAGAAAAATAATTACGAGCAAGAAGAAGATGACTCTACTATACTGCCAAAATCGCAAAAAGGGGTGCAACACGAGGACTTCCCAGGAGGTCACCCATCCTAGTACTACTCTCGCCCAAGCACGCTTAACTGCGGAGTTCTGATGGGATCCGGTGCTCTAGTGCTGGTATGATCGCACCCGTTTAACTTATGTTTTCCTTCCTCTTTATGCCTAATCCCCTCCCCTCCGCTCCATCGGCCGTCTCTTGCGGGCCCCACGCTCTCTTGTTCTTCTCCCCGCCATCTCCGTTATTATTGTTATTTCTTCTTCTTCTTCTTCTTCTTCTTCTTCTTCATAATAATAATAATAATAATATAATAATAATAATAATAATTATAGTTATAGTTATAGTTATAATTATAACAATAGTAATAATAACAATAGTAGTAATAACCGGAAGACGGAGAAAAATAATTACGAGCAAGAAGAAGATGACTCTACTATACTGCCAAAATCGCAAAAAGGGGTGCAACATGAGGACTTCCCAGGAGGTCACCCATCCTAGTACTACTCTCGCCCAAGCACGCTTAACTGCGGAGTTCTGATGGGATCCGGTGCTCTAGTGCTGGTATGATCGCACCCGTTTAACTTATGTTTTCCTTCCTCTTTATGCCTAATCCCCTCCCCTCCGCTCCATCGGCCGTCTCTTGCGGGCCCCACGCTCTCTTGTTCTTCTCCCCGCCATCTCCGTTATTATTGTTATTTCTTCTTCTTCTTCTTCTTCTTCATAATAATAATAATAATAATATAATAATAATAATAATAATTATAGTTATAGTTATAATTATAACAATAGTAATAATAACAATAGTAGTAATAACCGGAAGACGGAGAAAAATAATTACGAGCAAGAAGAAGATGACTCTACTATACTGCCAAAATCGCAAAAAGGGGTGCAACACGAGGACTTCCCAGGAGGTCACCCATCCTAGTACTACTCTCGCCCAAGCACGCTTAACTGCGGAGTTCTGATGGGATCCGGTGCTCTAGTGCTGGTATGATCGCACCCGTTTAACTTATGTTTTCCTTCCTCTTTATGCCTAATCCCCTCCCCTCCGCTCCATCGGCCGTCTCTTGCGGGCCCCACGCTCTCTTGTTCTTCTCCCCGCCATCTCCGTTATTATTGTTATTTCTTCTTCTTCTTCTTCTTCTTCTTCATAATAATAATAATAATATAATAATAATAATAATAATAATTATAGTTATAGTTATAGTTATAATTATAACAATAGTAATAATAACAATAGTAGTAATAACCGGAAGACGGAGAAAAATAATTACGAGCAAGAAGAAGATGACTCTACTATACTGCCAAAATCGCAAAAAGGGGTGCAACACGAGGACTTCCCAGGAGGTCACCCAGCCTAGTACTACTCTCGCCCAAGCACGCTTAACTGCGGAGTTCTGATGGGATCCGGTGCTCTAGTGCTGGTATGATCGCACCCGTTTAACTTATGTTTTCCTTCCTCTTTATGCCTAATCCCCTCCCCTCCGCTCCATCGGCCGTCTCTTGCGGGCCCCACGCTCTCTTGTTCTTCTCCCCGCCATCTCCGTTATTATTGTTATTTCTTCTTCTTCTTCTTCTTCTTCATAATAATAATAATAATAATATAATAATAATAATAATAATTATAGTTATAGTTATAATTATAACAATAGTAATAATAACAATAGTAGTAATAACCGGAAGACGGAGAAAAATAATTACGAGCAAGAAGAAGATGACTCTACTATACTGCCAAAATCGCAAAAAGGGGTGCAACACGAGGACTTCCCAGGAGGTCACCCATCCTAGTACTACTCTCGCCCAAGCACGCTTATCTGCGGAGTTCTGATGGGATCCGGTGCTCTAGTGCTGGTATAATCGCACCCGTTTAACTTATGTTTTCCTTCCTCTTTATGCCTAATCCCCTCCCCTCCGCTCCATCGGCCGTCTCTTGCGGGCCCCACGCTCTCTTGTTCTTCTCCCCGCCATCTCCGTTATTATTGTTATTTCTTCTTCTTCTTCTTCTTCTTCATAATAATAATAATAATAATATAATAATAATAATAATAATTATAGTTATAGTTATAATTATAACAATAGTAATAATAACAATAGTAGTAATAACCGGAAGACGGAGAAAAATAATTACGAGCAAGAAGAAGATGACTCTACTATACTGCCAAAATCGCAAAAAGGGGTGCAACACGAGGACTTCCCAGGAGGTCACCCAGCCTAGTACTACTCTCGCCCAAGCACGCTTAACTGCGGAGTTCTGATGGGATCCGGTGCTCTAGTGCTGGTATGATCGCACCCGTTTAACTTATGTTTTCCTTCCTCTTTATGCCTAATCCCCTCCCCTCCGCTCCATCGGCCGTCTCTTGCGGGCCCCACGCTCTCTTGTTCTTCTCCCCGCCATCTCCGTTATTATTGTTATTTCTTCTTCTTCTTCTTCTTCATAATAATAATAATAATAATATAATAATAATAATAATAATTATAGTTATAGTTATAGTTATAATTATAACAATAGTAATAATAACAATAGTAGTAATAACCGGAAGACGGAGAAAAATAATTACGAGCAAGAAGAAGATGACTCTACTATACTGCCAAAATCGCAAAAAGGGGTGCAACACGAGGACTTCCCAGGAGGTCACCCATCCTAGTACTACTCTCGCCCAAGCACGCTTAACTGCGGAGTTCTGATGGGATCCGGTGCTCTAGTGCTGGTATGATCGCACCCGTTTAACTTATGTTTTCCTTCCTCTTTATGCCTAATCCCCTCCCCTCCGCTCCATCGGCCGTCTCTTGCGGGCCCCACGCTCTCTTGTTCTTCTCCCCGCCATCTCCGTTATTATTGTTATTTCTTCTTCTTCTTCTTCTTCTTCTTCATAATAATAATAATAATAATAATATAATAATAATAATTATAGTTATAGTTATAGTTATAATTATAACAATAGTAATAATAACAATAGTAGTAATAACCGGAAGACGGAGAAAAATAATTACGAGCAAGAAGAAGATGACTCTACTATACTGCCAAAATCGCAAAAAGGGGTGCAACACGAGGACTTCCCAGGAGGTCACCCATCCTAGTACTACTCTCGCCCAAGCACGCTTAACTGCGGAGTTCTGATGGGATCCGGTGCTCTAGTGTTGGTATGATCGCACCCGTTTAACTTATGTTTTCCTTCCTCTTTATGCCTAATCCCCTCCCCTCCGCTCCATCGGCCGTCTCTTGCGGGCCCCACGCTCTCTTGTTCTTCTCCCCGCCATCTCCGTTATTATTGTTATTTCTTCTTCTTCTTCTTCTTCTTCTTCTTCATAATAATAATAATAATAATATAATAATAATAATAATTATAGTTATAGTTATAGTTATAATTATAACAATAGTAATAATAACAATAGTAGTAATAACCGGAAGACGGAGAAAAATAATTACGAGCAAGAAGAAGATGACTCTACTATACTGCCAAAATCGCAAAAAGGGGTGCAACACGAGGACTTCCCAGGAGGTCACCCATCCTAGTACTACTCTCGCCCAAGCACGCTTAACTGCGGAGTTCTGATGGGATCCGGTGCTCTAGTGCTGGTATGATCGCACCCGTTTAACTTATGTTTTCCTTCCTCTTTATGCCTAATCCCCTCCCCTCCGCTCCATCGGCCGTCTCTTGCGGGCGCCACGCTCTCTTGTTCTTCTCCCCGCCATCTCCGTTATTATTGTTATTTCTTCTTCTTCTTCTTCTTCTTCTTCATAATAATAATAATAATAATATAATAATAATAATAATAATTATAGTTATAGTTATAGTTATAATTATAACAATAGTAATAATAACAATAGTAGTAATAACCGGAAGACGGAGAAAAATAATTACGAGCAAGAAGAAGATGACTCTACTATACTGCCAAAATCGCAAAAAGGGGTGCAACACGAGGACTTCCCAGGAGGTCACCCATCCTAGTACTACTCTCGCCCAAGCACGCTTAACTGCGGAGTTCTGATGGGATCCGGTGCTCTAGTGCTGGTATGATCGCACCCGTTTAACTTATGTTTTCCTTCCTCTTTATGCCTAATCCCCTCCCCTCCGCTCCATCGGCCGTCTCTTGCGGGCCCCACGCTCTCTTGTTCTTCTCCCCGCCATCTCCGTTATTATTGTTATTTCTTCTTCTTCTTCTTCTTCTTCTTCATAATAATAATAATAATAATATAATAATAATAATAATAATTATAGTTATAGTTATAGTTATAATTATAACAATAGTAATAATAACAATAGTAGTAATAACCGGAAGACGGAGAAAAATAATTACGAGCAAGAAGAAGATGACTCTACTATACTGCCAATGTCGCAAAAAGGGGTGCAACACGAGGACTTCCCAGGAGGTCACCCATCCTAGTACTACTCTCGCCCAAGCACGCTTAACTGCGGAGTTCTGATGGGATCCGGTGCTCTAGTGCTGGTATGATCGCACCCGTTTAACTTATGTTTTCCTTCCTCTTTATGCCTAATCCCCTCCCCTCCGCTCCATCGGCCGTCTCTTGCGGGCCCCACGCTCTCTTGTTCTTCTCCCCGCCATCTCCGTTATTATTGTTATTTCTTCTTCTTCTTCTTCTTCTTCATAATAATAATAATAATAATATAATAATAATAATAATAATTATAGTTATAGTTATAGTTATAATTATAACAATAGTAATAATAACAATAGTAGTAATAACCGGAAGACGGAGAAAAATAATTACGAGCAAGAAGAAGATGACTCTACTATACTGCCAAAATCGCAAAAAGGGGTGCAACACGAGGACTTCCCAGGAGGTCACCCATCCTAGTACTACTCTCGCCCAAGCACGCTTAACTGCGGAGTTCTGATGGGATCCGGTGCTCTAGTGCTGGTATGATCGCACCCGTTTAACTTATGTTTTCCTTCCTCTTTATGCCTAATCCCCTCCCCTCCGCTCCATCGGCCGTCTCTTGCGGGCCCCACGCTCTCTTGTTCTTCTCCCCGCCATCTCCGTTATTATTGTTATTTCTTCTTCTTCTTCTTCTTCTTCTTCATAATAATAATAATAATAATATAATAATAATAATAATAATTATAGTTATAGTTATAGTTATAATTATAACAATAGTAATAATAACAATAGTAGTAATAACCGGAAGACGGAGAAAAATAATTACGAGCAAGAAGAAGATGACTCTACTATACTGCCAAAATCGCAAAAAGGGGTGCAACACGAGGACTTCCCAGGAGGTCACCCATCCTAGTACTACTCTCGCCCAAGCACACTTAACTGCGGAGTTCTGATGTGATCCGGTGCTCTAGTGCTGGTATGATCGCACCCGTTTAACTTATGTTTTCCTTCCTCTTTATGCCTAATCCCCTCCCCTCCGCTCCATCGGCCGTCTCTTGCGGGCCCCACGCTCTCTTGTTCTTCTCCCCGCCATCTCCGTTATTATTGTTATTTCTTCTTCTTCTTCTTCTTCTTCTTCTTCATAATAATAATAATAATAATATAATAATAATAATAATAATTATAGTTATAGTTATAGTTATAGTTATAATTATAACAATAGTAATAATAACAATAGTAGTAATAACCGGAAGACGGAGAAAAATAATTACGAGCAAGAAGAAGATGACTCTACTATACTGCCAAAATCGCAAAAAGGGGTGCAACACGAGGACTTCCCAGGAGGTCACCCATCCTAGTACTACTCTCGCCCAAGCACGCTTAACTGCGGAGTTCTGATGGGATCCGGTGCTCTAGTGCTGGTATGATCGCACCCGTTTAACTTATGTTTTCCTTCCTCTTTATGCCTAATCCCCTCCCCTCCGCTCCATCGGCCGTCTCTTGCGGGCCCCACGCTCTCTTGTTCTTCTCCCCGCCATCTCCGTTATTATTGTTATTTCTTCTTCTTCTTCTTCTTCTTCATAATAATAATAATAATAATATAATAATAATAATAATAATTATAGTTATAGTTATAGTTATAGTTATAATTATAACAATAGTAATAATAACAATAGTAGTAATAACCGGAAGACGGAGAAAAATAATTACGAGCAAGAAGAAGATGACTCTACTATACTGCCAAAATCGCAAAAAGGGGTGCAACACGAGGACTTCCCAGGAGGTCACCCATCCTAGTACTACTCTCGCCCAAGCACGCTTAACTGCGGAGTTCTGATGGGATCCGGTGCTCTAGTGCTGGTATGATCGCACCCGTTTAACTTATGTTTTCCTTCCTCTTTATGCCTAATCCCCTCCCCTCCGCTCCATCGGCCGTCTCTTGCGGGCCCCACGCTCTCTTGTTCTTCTCCCCGCCATCTCCGTTATTATTGTTATTTCTTCTTCTTCTTCTTCTTCTTCTTCATAATAATAATAATAATAATATAATAATAATAATAATAATTATAGTTATAGTTATAGTTATAATTATAACAATAGTAATAATAACAATAGTAGTAATAACCGGAAGACGGAGAAAAATAATTACGAGCAAGAAGAAGATGACACTACTATACTGCCAAAATCGCAAAAAGGGGTGCAACACGAGGACTTCCCAGAAGGTCACCCATCCTAGTACTACTCTCGTCCAAGCACGCTTAACTGCGGAGTTCTGATGGGATCCGGTGCTCTAGTGCTGGTATGATCGCACCCGTTTAACTTATGTTTTCCTTCCTCTTTATGCCTAATCCCCTCCCCTCCGCTCCATCGGCCGTCTCTTGCGGGCCCCACGCTCTCTTGTTCTTCTCCCCGCCATCTCCGTTATTATTGTTATTTCTTCTTCTTCTTCTTCTTCTTCTTCTTCATAATAATAATAATAATAATATAATAATAATAATAATAATTATAGTTATAGTTATAGTTATAATTATAACAATAGTAATAATAACAATAGTAGTAATAACCGGAAGACGGAGAAAAATAATTACGAGCAAGAAGAAGATGACTCTACTATACTGCCAAAATCGCAAAAAGGGGTGCAACACGAGGACTTCCCAGGAGGTCACCCATCCTAGTACTACTCTCGCCCAAGCACGCTTAACTGCGGAGTTCTGATGGGATCCGGTGCTCTAGTGCTGGTATGATCGCACCCGTTTAACTTATGTTTTCCTTCCTCTTTATGCCTAATCCCCTCCCCTCCGCTCCATCGGCCGTCTCTTGCGGGCCCCACGCTCTCTTGTTCTTCTCCCCGCCATCTCCGTTATTATTGTTATTTCTTCTTCTTCTTCTTCTTCTTCATAATAATAATAATAATAATATAATAATAATAATAATAATTATAGTTATAGTTATAGTTATAATTATAACAATAGTAATAATAACAATAGTAGTAATAACCGGAAGACGGAGAAAAATAATTACGAGCAAGAAGAAGATGACTCTACTATACTGCCAAAATCGCAAAAAGGGGTGCAACACGAGGACTTCCCAGGAGGTCACCCATCCTAGTACTACTCTCGCCCAAGCACGCTTAACTGCGGAGTTCTGATGGGATCCGGTGCTCTAGTGCTGGTATGATCGCACCCGTTTAACTTATGTTTTCCTTCCTCTTTATGCCTAATCCCCTCCCCTCCGCTCCATCGGCCGTCTCTTGCGGGCCCCACGCTCTCTTGTTCTTCTCCCCGCCATCTCCGTTATTATTGTTATTTCTTCTTCTTCTTCTTCTTCTTCTTCATAATAATAGTAATATAATAATAATAATAATAATTATAGTTATAGTTATAGTTATAATTATAACAATAGTAATAATAACAATAGTAGTAATAACCGGAAGACGGAGAAAAATAATTACGAGCAAGAAGAAGATGACTCTACTATACTGCCAAAATCGCAAAAAGGGGTGCAACACGAGGACTTCCCAGGAGGTCACCCATCCTAGTACTACTCTCGCCCAAGCACGCTTAACTGCGGAGTTCTGATGGGATCCGGTGCTCTAGTGCTGGTATGATCGCACCCGTTTAACTTATGTTTTCCTTCCTCTTTATGCCTAATCCCCTCCCCTCCGCTCCATCGGCCGTCTCTTGCGGGCCCCACGCTCTCTTGTTCTTCTCCCCGCCATCTCCGTTATTATTGTTATTTCTTCTTCTTCTTCTTCTTCTTCATAATAATAATAATATAATAATAATAATAATAATTATAGTTATAGTTATAGTTATAATTATAACAATAGTAATAATAACAATAGTAGTAATAACCGGAAGACGGAGAAAAATAATTACGAGCAAGAAGAAGATGACTCTACTATACTGCCAAAATCGCAAAAAGGGGTGCAACACGAGGACTTCCCAGGAGGTCACCCATCCTAGTACTACTCTCGCCCAAGCACGCTTAACTGCGGAGTTCTGATGGGATCCGGTGCTCTAGTGCTGGTATGATCGCACCCGTTTAACTTATGTTTTCCTTCCTCTTTATGCCTAATCCCCTCCCCTCCGCTCCATCGGCCGTCTCTTGCGGGCCCCACGCTCTCTTGTTCTTCTCCCCGCCATCTCCGTTATTATTGTTATTTCTTCTTCTTCTTCTTCTTCTTCATAATAATAATAATAATAATATAATAATAATAATAATTATTATAGTTATAGTTATAGTTATAATTATAACAATAGTAATAATAACAATAGTAGTAATAACCGGAAGACGGAGAAAAATAATTACGAGCAAGAAGAAGATGACTCTACTATACTGCCAAAATCGCAAAAAGGGGTGCAACACGAGGACTTCCCAGGAGGTCACCCATCCTAGTACTACTCTCGCCCAAGCACGTTTAACTGCGGAGTTCTGATGGGATCCGGTGCTCTAGTGCTGGTATGATCGCACCCGTTTAACTTATGTTTTCCTTCCTCTTTATGCCTAATCCCCTCCCCTCCGCTCCATCGGCCGTCTCTTGCGGGCCCCACGCTCTCTTGTTCTTCTCCCCGCCATCTCCGTTATTATTGTTATTTCTTCTTCTTCTTCTTCTTCTTCTTCTTCTTCATAATAATAATAATAATAATATAATAATAATAATAATAATTATAGTTATAGTTATAGTTATAATTATAACAATAGTAATAATAACAATAGTAGTAATAACCGGAAGACGGAGAAAAATAATTACGAGCAAGAAGAAGATGACTCTACTATACTGCCAAAATCGCAAAAAGGGGTGCAACACGAGGACTTCCCAGGAGGTCACCCATCCTAGTACTACTCTCGCCCAAGCACGCTTAACTGCGGAGTTCTGATGGGATCCGGTGCTCTAGTGCTGGTATGATCGCACCCGTTTAAATTATGTTTTCCTTCCTCTTTATGCCTAATCCCCTCCCCTCCGCTCCATCGGCCGTCTCTTGCGGGCCCCACGCTCTCTTGTTCTTCTCCCCGCCATCTCCGTTATTATTGTTATTTCTTCTTCTTCTTCTTCTTCTTCATAATAATAATAATAATAAAATAATAATAATAATAATAATTATAGTTATAGTTATAATTATAACAATAGTAATAATAACAATAGTAGTAATAACCGGAAGACGGAGAAAAATAATTACGAGCAAGAAGAAGATGACTCTACTATACTGCCAAAATCGCAAAAAGGGGTGCAACACGAGGACTTCCCAGGAGGTCACCCATCCTAGTACTACTCTCGCCCAAGCACGCTTAACTGCGGAGTTCTGATGGGATCCGGTGCTCTAGGGCTGGTATGATCGCACCCGTTTAACTTATGTTTTCCTTCCTCTTTATGCCTAATCCCCTCCCCTCCGCTCCATCGGCCGTCTCTTGCGGGCCCCACGCTCTCTTGTTCTTCTCCCCGCCATCTCCGTTATTATTGTTATTTCTTCTTCTTCTTCTTCTTCTTCATAATAATAATAATAATAATATAATAATAATAATAATAATTATAGTTATAGTTATAATTATAACAATAGTAATAATAACAATAGTAGTAATAACCGGAAGACGGAGAAAAATAATTACGAGCAAGAAGAAGATGACTCTACTATACTGCCAAAATCGCAAAAAGGGGTGCAACACGAGGACTTCCCAGGAGGTCACCCATCCTAGTACTACTCTCGCCCAAGCACGCTTAACTGCGGAGTTCTGATGGGATCCGGTGCTCTAGTGCTGGTATGATCGCACCCGTTTAACTTATGTTTTCCTTCCTCTTTATGCCTAATCCCCTCCCCTCCGCTCCATCGGCCGTCTCTTGCGGGCCCCACGCTCTCTTGTTCTTCTCCCCGCCATCTCCGTTATTATTGTTATTTCTTCTTCTTCTTCTTCTTCTTCTTCTTCATAATAATAATAATAATAATATAATAATAATAATAATAATTATAGTTATAGTTATAATTATAACAATAGTAATAATAACAATAGTAGTAATAACCGGAAGACGGAGAAAAATAATTACGAGCAAGAAGAAGATGACTCTACTATACTGCCAAAATCGCAAAAAGGGGTGCAACACGAGGACTTCCCAGGAGGTCACCCATCCTAGTACTACTCTCGCCCAAGCACGCTTAACTGCGGAGTTCTGATGGGATCCGGTGCTCTAGTGCTGGTATGATCGCACCCGTTTAACTTATGTTTTCCTTCCTCTTTATGCCTAATCCCCTCCCCTCCGCTCCATCGGCCGTCTCTTGCGGGCCCCACGCTCTCTTGTTCTTCTCCCCGCCATCTCCGTTATTATTGTTATTTCTTCTTCTTCTTCTTCTTCTTCTTCATAATAATAATAATAATAATGTAATAATAATAATAATAATTATAGTTATAGTTATAGTTATAATTATAACAATAGTAATAATAACAATAGTAGTAATAACCGGAAGACGGAGAAAAATAATTACGAGCAAGAAGAAGATGACTCTACTATACTGCCAAAATCGCAAAAAGGGGTGCAACACGAGGACTTCCCAGGAGGTCACCCATCCTAGTACTACTCTCGCCCAAGCACGCTTAACTGCGGATTTCTGATGGGATCCGGTGCTCTAGTGCTGGTATGATCGCACCCGTTTAACTTATGTTTTCCTTCCTCTTTATGCCTAATCCCCTCCCCTCCGCTCCATCGGCCGTCTCTTGCGGGCCCCACGCTCTCTTGTTCTTCTCCCCGCCATCTACGTTATTATTGTTATTTCTTCTTCTTCTTCTTCTTCATAATAATAATAATAATAATATAATAATAATAATAATAATTATAGTTATAGTTATAGTTATAATTATAACAATAGTAATAATAACAATAGTAGTAATAACCGGAAGACGGAGAAAAATAATTACGAGCAAGAAGAAGATGACTCTACTATACTGCCAAAATCGCAAAAAGGGGTGCAACACGAGGACTTCCCAGGAGGTCACCCATCCTAGTACTACTCTCGACCAAGCACGCTTAACTGCGGAGTTCTGATGGGATCCGGTGCTCTAGTGCTGGTATGATCGCACCCGTTTAACTTATGTTTTCCTTCCACTTTATGCCTAATCCCCTCCCCTCCGCTCCATCGGCCGTCTCTTGCGGGCCCCACGCTCTCTTGTTCTTCTCCCCGCCATCTCCGTTATTATTGTTATTTCTTCTTCTTCTTCTTCTTCATAATAATAATAATAATAATAATAATTATAGTTATAGTTATAATTATAACAATAGTAATAATAACAATAGTAGTAATAACCGGAAGATGGAGAAAAATAATTACGAGCAAGAAGAAGATGACCCTACTATACTGCCAAAATCGCAAAAAGGGGTGCAACACGAGGACTTCCCAGGAGGTCACCCATCCTAGTACTACTCTCGCCCAAGCACGCTTAACTGCGGAGTTCTGATGGGATCCGGTGCTCTAGTGCTGGTATGATCGCACCCGTTTAACTTATGTTTTCCTTCCTCTTTATGCCTAATCCCCTCCCCTCCGCTCCATCGGCCGTCTCTTGCGGGCCCCACGCTCTCTTGTTCTTCTCCCCGCCATCTCCGTTATTATTGTTATTTCTTCTTCTTCTTCTTCTTCTTCATAATAATAATAATAATAATATAATAATAATAATAATAATTATAGTTATAGTTATAGTTATAATTATAACAATAGTAATAATAACAATAGTAGTAATAACCGGAAGACGGAGAAAAATAATTACGAGCAAGAAGAAGATGACTCTACTATACTGCCAAAATCGCAAAAAGGGGTGCAACACGAGGACTTCCCAGGAGGTCACCCATCCTAGTACTACTCTCGCCCAAGCACGCTTAACTGCGGAGTTCTGATGGGATTCGGTGCTCTAGTGCTAGTATGATCGCACCCGTTTAACTTATGTTTTCCTTCCTCTTTATGCCTAATCCCCTCCCCTCCGCTCCATCGGCCGTCTCTTGCGGGCCCCATGATCTCTTGTTCTTCTCCCCGCCATCTCCGTTATTATTGTTATTTCTTCTTCTTCTTCTTCTTCTTCATAATAATAATAATAATAATATAATAATAATAATAATAATTATAGTTATAGTTATAGTTATAATTATAACAATAGTAATAATAACAATAGTAGTAATAACCGGAAGACGGAGAAAAATAATTACGAGCAAGAAGAAGATGACTCTACTATACTGCCAAAATCGCAAAAAGGGGTGCAACACGAGGACTTCCCAGGAGGTCACCCATCCTAGTACTACTCTCGCCCAAGCACGCTTAACTGCGGAGTTCTGATGGGATTCGGTGCTCTAGTGCTAGTATGATCGCACCCGTTTAACTTATGTTTTCCTTCCTCTTTATGCCTAATCCCCTCCCCTCCGCTCCATCGGCCGTCTCTTGCGGGCCCCATGCTCTCTTGTTCTTCTCCCCGCCATCTCCGTTATTATTGTTATTTCTTCTTCTTCTTCTTCTTCTTCTTCATAATAATAATAATAATAATATAATAATAATAATAATAATTATAGTTATAGTTATAGTTATAATTATAACAATAGTAATAATAACAATAGTAGTAATAACCGGAAGACGGAGAAAAATAATTACGAGCAAGAAGAAGATGACTCTACTATACTGCCAAAATCGCAAAAAGGGGTGCAACACGAGGACTTCCCAGGAGGTCACCCATCCTAGTACTACTCTCGCCCTAGCACGCTTAACTGCGGAGTTCTGATGGGATCCGGTGCTCTAGTGCTGGTATGATCGCACCCGTTTAACTTATGTTTTCCTTCCTCTTTATGCCTAATCCCCTCCCCTCCGCTCCATCGGCCGTCTCTTGCGGGCCCCACGCTCTCTTGTTCTTCTCCCCGCCATCTCCGTTATTATTGTTATTTCTTCTTCTTCTTCTTCTTCTTCTTCATAATAATAATAATAATAATATAATAATAATAATAATAATTATAGTTATAGTTATAGTTATAATTATAACAATAGTAATAATAACAATAGTAGTAATAACCGGAAGACGGAGAAAAATAATTACGAGCAAGAAGAAGATGACTCTACTATACTGCCAAAATCGCAAAAAGGGGTGCAAGACGAGGACTTCCCAGGAGGTCACCCATCCTAGTACTACTCTCGCCCAAGCACGCTTAACTGCGGAGTTCTGATGGGATCCGGTGCTCTAGTGCTGGTATGATCGCACCCGTTTAACTTATGTTTTCCTTCCTCTTTATGCCTAATCCCCTCCCCTCCGCTCCATCGGCCGTCTCTTGCGGGCCCCACGCTCTCTTGTTCTTCTCCCCGCCATCTCCGTTATTATTGTTATTTCTTCTTCTTCTTCTTCTTCTTCATAATAATAATAATAATAATATAATAATAATAATAATAATTATAGTTATAGTTATAGTTATAATTATAACAATAGTAATAATAACAATAGTAGTAATAACCGGAAGACGGAGAAAAATAATTACGAGCAAGAAGAAGATGACTCTACTATACTGCCAAAATCGCAAAAAGGGGTGCAACACGAGGACTTCCCAGGAGGTCACCCATCCTAGTACTAGTCTCGCCCAAGCACGCTTAACTGCGGAGTTCTGATGGGATCCGGTGCTCTAGTGCTGGTATGATCGCACCCGTTTACCTTATGTTTTCCTTCCTCTTTATGCCTAATCCCCTCCCCTCCGCTCCATCGGCCGTCTCTTGCGGGCCCCACGCTCTCTTGTTCTTCTCCCCGCCATCTCCGTTATTATTGTTATTTCTTCTTCTTCTTCTTCTTCTTCTTCATAATAATAATAATAATAATATAATAATAATAATAATAATTATAGTTATAGTTATAGTTATAATTATAACAATAGTAATAATAACAATAGTAGTAATAACCGGAAGACGGAGAAAAATAATTACGAGCAAGAAGAAGATGACTCTACTATACTGCCAAAATCGCAAAAAGGGGTGCAACACGAGGACTTCCCAGGAGGTCACCCATCCTAGTACTACTCTCGCCCAAGCACGCTTAACTGCGGAGTTCTGATGGGATCCGGTGCTCTAGTGCTGGTATGATCGCACCCGTTTAACTTATGTTTTCCTTCCTCTTTATGCCTAATCCCCTCCCCTCCGCTCCATCGGCCGTCTCTTGCGGGCCCCACGCTCTCTTGTTCTTCTCCCCGCCATCTCCGTTATTATTGTTATTTCTTCTTCTTCTTCTTCTTCATAATAATAATAATAATAATATAATAATAATAATAATAATTATAGTTATAGTTATAATTATAATAATAGTAATAATAACAATAGTAGTAATAACCGGAAGACGGAGAAAAATAATTACGAGCAAGAAGAAGATGACTCTACTATACTGCCAAAATCGCAAAAAGGGGTGCAACACGAGGACTTCCCAGGAGGTCACCCATCCTAGTACTACTCTCGCCCAAGCACGCTTAACTGCGGAGTTCTGATGGGATCCGGTGCTCTAGTGCTGGTATGATCGCACCCGTTTAACTTATGTTTTCCTTCCTCTTTATGCCTAATCCCCTCCCCTCCGCTCCATCGGCCGTCTCTTGCGGGCCCCACGCTCTCTTGTTCTTCTCCCCGCCATCTCCGTTATTATTGTTATTTCTTCTTCTTCTTCTTCTTCTTCTTCATAATAATAATAATAATAATATAATAATAATAATAATAATTATAGTTATAGTTATAGTTATAATTATAACAATAGTAATAATAACAATAGTAGTAATAACCGGAAGACGGAGAAAAATAATTACGAGCAAGAAGAAGATGACTCTACTATACTGCCAAAATCGCAAAAAGGGGTGCAACACGAGGACTTCCCAGGAGGTCACCCATCCTAGTACTACTCTCGCCCAAGCACGCTTAACTGCGGAGTTCTGATGGGATCCGGTGCTCTAGTGCTGGTATGATCGCACCCGTTTAACTTATGTTTTCCTTCCTCTTTATGCCTAATCCCCTCCCCTCCGCTCCATCGGCCGTCTCTTGCGGGCCCCACGCTCTCTTGTTCTTCTCCCCGCCATCTCTGTTATTATTGTTATTTCTTCTTCTTCTTCTTCTTCTTCATAATAATAATAATAATAATAATATAATAATAATAATAATTATAGTTATAGTTATAATTATAACAATAGTAATAATAACAATAGTAGTAATAACCGGAAGACGGAGAAAAATAATTACGAGCAAGAAGAAGATGACTCTACTATACTGCCAAAATCGCAAAAAGGGGTGCAACACGAGGACTTCCCAGGAGGTCACCCATCCTAGTACTACTCTCGCCCAAGCACGCTTAACTGCGGAGTTCTGATGGGATCCGGTGCTCTAGTGCTGGTATGATCGCACCCGTTTAACTTATGTTTTCCTTCCTCTTTATGCCTAATCCCCTCCCCTCCGCTCCATCGGCCGTCTCTTGCGGGCCCCACGCTCTCTTGTTCTTCTCCCCGCCATCTCCGTTATTATTGTTATTTCTTCTTCTTCTTCTTCTTCTTCTTCTTCTTCTTCATAATAATAATAATAATAATATAATAATAATAATAATAATTATAGTTATAGTTATAGTTATAATTATAACAATAGTAATAATAACAATAGTAGTAATAACCGGAAGACGGAGAAAAATAATTACGAGCAAGAAGAAGATGACTCTACTATACTGCCAAAATCGCAAAAAGGGGTGCAACACGAGGACTTCCCAGGAGGTCACCCATCCTAGTACTACTCTTGCCCAAGCACGCTTAACTGCGGAGTTCTGATGGGATCCGGTGCTCTAGTGCTGGTATGATCGCACCCGTTTAACTTATGTTTTCCTTCCTCTTTATGCCTAATCCCCTCCCCTCCGCTCCATCGGCCGTCTCTTGCGGGCCCCACGCTCTCTTGTTCTTCTCCCCGCCATCTCCGTTATTATTGTTATTTCTTCTTCTTCTTCTTCTTCTTCATAATAATAATAATAATAATATAATAATAATAATAATAATTATAGTTATAGTTATAGTTATAATTATAACAATAGTAATAATAACAATAGTAGTAATAACCGGAAGACGGAGAAAAATAATTACGAGCAAGAAGAAGATGACTCTACTATACTGCCAAAATCGCAAAAAGGGGTGCAACACGAGGACTTCCCAGGAGGTCACCCATCCTAGTACTACTCTCGCCCAAGCACGCTTAACTGCGGAGTTCTGATGGGATCCGGTGCTCTAGTGCTGGTATGATCGCACCCGTTTAACTTATGTTTTCCTTCCTCTTTATGCCTAATCCCCTCCCCTCCGCTCCATCGGCCGTCTCTTGCGGGCCCCACGCTCTCTTGTTCTTCTCCCCGCCATCTCCGTTATTATTGTTATTTCTTCTTCTTCTTCTTCTTCTTCATAATAATAATAATAATAATAATAATTATAGTTATAGTTATAATTATAACAATAGTAATAATAACAATAGTAGTAATAACCGGAAGACGGAGAAAAATAATTACGAGCAAGAAGAAGATGACTCTACTATACTGCCAAAATCGCAAAAAGGGGTGCAACACGAGGACTTCCCAGGAGGTCACCCATCCTAGTACTACTCTCGCCCAAGCACGCTTAACTGCGGAGTTCTGATGGGATCCGGTGCTCTAGTGCTGGTATGATCGCACCCGTTTAACTTATGTTTTCCTTCCTCTTTATGCCTAATCCCCTCCCCTCCGCTCCATCGGCCGTCTCTTGCGGGCCCCACGCTCTCTTGTTCTTCTCCCCGCCATCTCCGTTATTATTGTTATTTCTTCTTCTTCTTCATAATAATAATAATAATAATATAATAATAATAATAATAATTATAGTTATAGTTATAGTTATAATTATAACAATAGTAATAATAACAATAGTAGTAATAACCGGAAGACGGAGAAAAATAATTACGAGCAAGAAGAAGATGACTCTACTATACTGCCAAAATCGCAAAAAGGGGTGCAACACGAGGACTTCCCAGGAGGTCACCCATCCTAGTACTACTCTCGCCCAAGCACGCTTAACTGCGGAGTTCTGATGGGATCCGGTGCTCTAGTGCTGGTATGATCGCACCCGTTTAACTTATGTTTTCCTTCCTCTTTATGCCTAATCCCCTCCCCTCCGCTCCATCGGCCGTCTCTTGCGGGCCCCACGCTCTCTTGTTCTTCTCCCCGCCATCTCCGTTATTATTGTTATTTCTTCTTCTTCTTCTTCTTCATAATAATAATAATAATAATATAATAATAATAATAATAATTATAGTTATAGTTATAGTTATAATTATAACAATAGTAATAATAACAATAGTAGTAATAACCGAAAGACGGAGAAAAATAATTACGAGCAAGAAGAAGATGACTCTACTATACTGCCAAAATCGCAAAAAGGGGTGCAACACGAGGACTTCCCAGGAGGTCACCCATCCTAGTACTACTCTCGCCCAAGCACGCTTAACTGCGGAGTTCTGATGGGATCCGGTGCTCTAGTGCTGGTATGATCGCACCCGTTTAACTTATGTTTTCCTTCCTCTTTATGCCTAATCCCCTCCCCTCCGCTCCATCGGCCGTCTCTTGCGGGCCCCACGCTCTCTTGTTCTTCTCCCCGCCATCTCCGTTATTATTGTTATTTCTTCTTCTTCTTCTTCTTCTTCTTCTTCTTCTTCATAATAATAATAATAATAATATAATAATAATAATAATAATAATAATAATTATAGTTATAGTTATAATTATAACAATAGTAATAATAACAATAGCAGTAATAACCGGAAGACGGAGAAAAATAATTACGAGCAAGAAGAAGATGACTCTACTATACTGCCAAAATCGCAAAAAGGGGTGCAACACGAGGACTTCCCAGGAGGTCACCCATCCTAGTACTACTCTCGCCCAAGCACGCTTAACTGCGGAGTTCTGATGGGATCCGGTGCTCTAGTGCTGGTATGATCGCACCCGTTTAACTTATGTTTTCCTTCCTCTTTATGCCTAATCCCCTCCCCTCCGCTCCATCGGCCGTCTCTTGCGGGCCCCACGCTCTCTTGTTCTTCTCCCCGCCATCTCCGTTATTATTGTTATTTCTTCTTCTTCTTCTTCTTCTTCATAATAATAATAATAATAATATAATAATAATAATAATAATTATAGTTATAGTTATAGTTATAATTATAACAATAGTAATAATAACAATAGTAGTAATAACCGGAAGACGGAGAAAAATAATTACGAGCAAGAAGAAGATGACTCTACTATACTGCCAAAATCGCAAAAAGGGGTGCAACACGAGGACTTCCCAGGAGGTCACCCATCCTAGTACTACTCTCGCCCAAGTACGCTTAACTGCGGAGTTCTGATGGGATCCGGTGCTCTAGTGCTGGTATGATCGCACCCGTTTAACTTATGTTTTCCTTCCTCTTTATGCCTAATCCCCTCCCCTCCGCTCCATCGGCCGTCTCTTGCGGGCCCCACGCTCTCTTGTTCTTCTCCCCGCCATCTCCGTTATTATTGTTATTTCTTCTTCTTCTTCTTCTTCATAATAATAATAATAATAATATAATAATAATAATAATAATTATAGTTATAGTTATAGTTATAATTATAACAATAGTAATAATAACAATAGTAGTAATAACCGGAAGACGGAGAAAAATAATTACGAGCAAGAAGAAGATGACTCTACTATACTGCCAAAATCGCAAAAAGGGGTGCAACACGAGGACTTCCCAGGAGGTCACCCATCCTAGTACTACTCTCGCCCAAGCACGCTTAACTGCGGAGTTCTGATGGGATCCGGTGCTCTAGTGCTGGTATGATCGCACCCGTTTAACTTATGTTTTCCTTCCTCTTTATGCCTAATCCCCTCCCCTCCGCTCCATCGGCCGTCTCTTGCGGGCCCCACGCTCTCTTGTTCTTCTCCCCGCCATCTCCGTTATTATTGTTATTTCTTCTTCTTCTTCTTCTTCTTCTTCATAATAATAATAATAATAATATAATAATAATAATAATAATTATAGTTATAGTTATAGTTATAATTATAACAATAGTAATAATAACAATAGTAGTAATAACCGGAAGACGGAGAAAAATAATTACGAGCAAGAAGAAGATGACTCTACTATACTGCCAAAATCGCAAAAAGGGGTGCAACACGAGGACTTCCCAGGAGGTCACCCATCCTAGTACTATTCTCGCCCAAGCACGCTTAACTGCGGAGTTCTGATGGGATCCGGTGCTCTAGTGCTGGTATGATCGCACCCGTTTAACTTATGTTTTCCTTCCTCTTTATGCCTAATCCCCTCCCCTCCGCTCCATCGGCCGTCTCTTGCGGGCCCCACGCTCTCTTGTTCTTCTCCCCGCCATCTCCGTTATTATTGTTATTTCTTCTTCTTCTTCTTCTTCTTCTTCTTCTTCATAATAATAATAATAATAATATAATAATAATAATAATAATTATAGTTATAGTTATAATTATAACAATAGTAATAATAACAATAGTAGTAATAACCGGAAGACGGAGAAAAATAATTACGAGCAAGAAGAAGATGACTCTACTATACTGCCAAAATCGCAAAAAGGGGTGCAACACGAGGACTTCCCAGGAGGTCACCCATCCTAGTACTACTCTCGCCCAAGCACGCTTAACTGCGGAGTTCTGATGGGATCCGGTGCTCTAGTGCTGGTATGATCGCACCCGTTTAACTTATGTTTTCCTTCCTCTTTATGCCTAATCCCCTCCCCTCCGCTCCATCGGCCGTCTCTTGCGGGCCCCACGCTCTCTTGTTCTTCTCCCCGCCATCTCCGTTATTATTGTTATTTCTTCTTCTTCTTCTTCTTCTTCTTCTTCTTCATAATAATAATATAATAATAATAATAATAATTATAGTTATAATTATAACAATAGTAATAATAACAATAGTAGTAATAACCGGAAGACGGAGAAAAATAATTACGAGCAAGAAGAAGATGACTCTACTATACTGCCAAAATCGCAAAAAGGGGTGCAACACGAGGACTTCCCAGGAGGTCACCCATCCTAGTACTACTCTCGCCCAAGCACGCTTAACTGCGGAGTTCTGATGGGATCCGGTGCTCTAGTGCTGGTATGATCGCACCCGTTTAACTTATGTTTTCCTTCCTCTTTATGCCTAATCCCCTCCCCTCCGCTCCATCGGCCGTCTCTTGCGGGCCCCACGCTCTCTTGTTCTTCTCCCCGCCATCTCCGTTATTATTGTTATTTCTTCTTCTTCTTCTTCTTCTTCTTCATAATAATAATAATAATAATATAATAATAATAATAATAATTATAGTTATAGTTATAATTATAACAATAGTAATAATAACAATAGTAGTAATAACCGGAAGACGGAGAAAAATAATTACGAGCAAGAAGAAGATGACTCTACTATACTGCCAAAATCGCAAAAAGGGGTGCAACAAGAGGACTTCCCAGGAGGTCACCCATCCTAGTACTACTCTCGCCCAAGCACGCTTAACTGCGGAGTTCTGATGGGATCCGGTGCTCTAGTGCTGGTATGATCGCACCCGTTTAACTTATGTTTTCCTTCCTCTTTATGCCTAATCCCCTCCCCTCCGCTCCATCGGCCGTCTCTTGCGGGCCCCACGCTCTCTTGTTCTTCTCCCCGCCATCACCGTTATTATTGTTATTTCTTCTTCTTCTTCTTCTTCTTCATAATAATAATAATAATAATATAATAATAATAATAATAATTATAGTTATAGTTATAGTTATAATTATAACAATAGTAATAATAACAATAGTAGTAATAACCGGAAGACGGAGAAAAATAATTACGAGCAAGAAGAAGATGACTCTACTATACTGCCAAAATCGCAAAAAGGGGTGCAACACGAGGACTTCCCAGGAGGTCACCCATCCTAATACTACTCTCGCCCAAGCACGCTTAACAGCGGAGTTCTGATGGGATCCGGAGCTCTAGTGCTGGTATGATCGCACCCGTTTAACTTATGTTTTCCTTCCTCTTTATGCCTAATCCCCTCCCCTCCGCTCCATCGGCCGTCTCTTGCGGGCCCCACGCTCTCTTGTTCTTCTCCCCGCCATCTCCGTTATTATTGTTATTTCTTCTTCTTCTTCTTCTTCATAATAATAATAATAATAATATAATAATAATAATAATAATAATTATAGTTATAGTTATAGTTATAATTATAACAATAGTAATAATAACAATAGTAGTAATAACCGGAAGACGGAGAAAAATAATTACGAGCAAGAAGAAGATGACTCTACTATACTGCCAAAATCGCAAAAAGGGGTGCAACACGAGGACTTCCCAGGAGGTCCCCCATCCTAGTACTACTCTCGCCCAAGCACGCTTAACTGCGGAGTTCTGATGGGATCCGGTGCTCTAGTGCTGGTATGATCGCACCCGTTTAACTTATGTTTTCCTTCCTCTTTATGCCTAATCCCCTCCCCTCCGCTCCATCGGCCGTCTCTTGCGGGCCCCACGCTCTCTTGTTCTTCTCCCCGCCATCTCCGTTATTATTGTTATTTCTTCTTCTTCTTCTTCATAATAATAATAATAATAATATAATAATAATAATAATAATTATAGTTATAGTTATAATTATAACAATAGTAATAATAACAATAGTAGTAATAACCGGAAGACGGAGAAAAATAATTACGAGCAAGAAGAAGATGACTCTACTATACTGCCAAAATCGCAAAAAGGGGTGCAACACGAGGACTTCCCAGGAGGTCACCCATCCTAGTACTACTCTCGCCCAAGCACGCTTAACTGCGGAGTTCTGATGGGATCCGGTGCTCTAGTGCTGGTATGATCGCACCCGTTTAACTTATGTTTTCCTTCCTCTTTATGCCTAATCCCCTCCCCTCCGCTCCATCGGCCGTCTCTTGCGGGCCCCACGCTCTCTTGTTCTTCTCCCCGCCATCTCCGTTATTATTGTTATTTCTTCTTCTTCTTCTTCTTCTTCATAATAATAATAATAATAATATAATAATAATAATAATAATTTTAGTTATAGTTATAGTTATAATTATAACAATAGTAATAATAACAATAGTAGTAATAACCGGAAGACGGAGAAAAATAATTACGAGCAAGAAGAAGATGACTCTACTATACTGCCAAAATCGCAAAAAGGGGTGCAACACGAGGACTTCCCAGGAGGTCACCCATCCTAGTACTACTCTCGCCCAAGCACGCTTAACTGCGGAGTTCTGATGGGATCCGGTGCTCTAGTGCTGGTATGATCGCACCCGTTTAACTTATGTTTTCCTTCCTCTTTATGCCTAATCCCCTCCCCTCCGCTCCATCGGCCGTCTCTTGCGGGCCCCACGCTCTCTTGTTCTTCTCCCCGCCATCTCCGTTATTATTGTTATTTCTTCTTCTTCATAATAATAATAATAATAATATAATAATAATAATAATAATTATAGTTATAGTTATAATTATAACAATAGTAATAATAACAATAGTAGTAATAACCGGAAGACGGAGAAAAATAATTACGAGCAAGAAGAAGATGACTCTACTATACTGCCAAAATCGCAAAAAGGGGTGCAACACGAGGACTTCCCAGGAGGTCACCCACCCTAGTACTACTCTCGCCCAAGCACGCTTAACTGCGGAGTTCTGATGGGATCCGGTGCTCTAGTGCTGGTATGATCGCACCCGTTTAATTTATGTTTTCCTTCCTCTTTATGCCTAATCCCCTCCCCTCCGCTCCATCGGCCGTCTCTTGCGGGCCCCACGCTCTCTTGTTCTTCTCCCCGCCATCTCCGTTATTATTGTTATTTCTTCTTCTTCTTCTTCTTCATAATAATAATAATAATAATATAATAATAATAATTATAGTTATAGTTATAGTTATAATTATAACAATAGTAATAATAACAATAGTAGTAATAACCGGAAGACGGAGAAAAATAATTACGAGCAAGAAGAAGATGACTCTACTATACTGCCAAAATCGCAAAAAGGGGTGCAACACGAGGACTTCCCAGGAGGTCACCCATCCTAGTACTACTCTCGCCCAAGCACGCTTAACTGCGGAGTTCTGATGGGATCCGGTGCTCTAGTGCTGGTATGATCGCACCCGTTTAACTTAAGTTTTCCTTCCTCTTTATGCCTAATCCCCTCCCCTCCGCTCCATCGGCCGTCTCTTGCGGGCCCCACGCTCTCTTGTTCTTCTCCCCGCCATCTCCGTTATTATTGTTATTTCTTCTTCTTCTTCTTCTTCTTCATAATAATAATAATAATAATATAATAATAATAATAATAATTATAGTTATAGTTATAATTATAACAATAGTAATAATAACAATAGTAGTAATAACCGGAAGACGGAGAAAAATAATTACGAGCAAGAAGAAGATGACTCTACTATACTGCCAAAATCGCAAAAAGGGGTGCAACACGAGGACTTCCCAGGAGGTCACCCATTGTAACGCCCGCAACCGCTCGGAGCGTTACGCTGAGTCGGACTGAATGAATCAAATGCTGGTTACATATGAAATGTCGGATTTCGGGAAGAAGGATTTATTGAGTTGCTTCGTGTGCAGATGGCTAGCGGGTTCGATGGAAATCAGGTGTTCGTTCAGAGCAGTACTGAGATAGCTGAATGGAAGCGATAATGCCGTCTTCTTTAGTCCGATCGGTCGGATGATTTGGAGAGCACGGCCTGCTCGCACGGTCATACCAGTTGAGTAGATCGCGCTTGCATCGGACCACGGGTTCAAGGGATTGGCCGTATCGGCAGGACAGGATGCCTAACGGATTCGAACATAGTGAGTGGGCTCTTTCCCTTCTCCTCTACTCCTTCATGCCTAATAATATGGAAAACACGTAATAGCTTGAACACTTGGACTGAAACATCGGGAAGCACTACACTGAGGCGTGCATAGAGTGTACGCCATTGGCTTGGTAGGATTGTGGCTTGATTTGGTTTACGCGTTGGATAGTTGGATACGATAGCTGGATTATTCATTTGAGGCAGTTGGTTGGATAATTGGGATTATGCTTGGACAGTTGGAATGATACAATTGAGGCAATGGGAACATTGAGAATATCGGGATTCGGGCGAGCGAACGTGCACCCATGTGCGTGTATCACAAGGATGCTTTGTCTTGCAAAGCAGGCAGTTGTGGTTCGAAACCGAACAACTGTATCGGCGAGGGCGTTGTGTCGTTTGATGGGGCATCGTGCCACGAATGTGACATTGTGCCACTGAAACGGCATTGTGCCATGGGTTTTGCTTCGAGCATAGGTGTTGCACCAATTTGGATTGTGTTGAGAAGAGGCTTCGTGCCTATGAAACACTTGATATTTTGATGCCTCGGGCTATGTTTTGAGGTCGAGATTTGGGTTCCTTGGAAGGATATGTTGGAAGAATGGTTATGGATGTGTTGGTTGGATTATTGGTGGAACGAGTCTAGGATCGCTTGGTGGGGCGAGAATGTTCGATCCTCTCGTCATACCTACGTGTCTGCATAGTCACGGACAACCTGAGTGGCACAGGGTTTGGTTTCCTCGAACGAGTGCTCCGGGGCACCGGGACCGTTCGGCCATGGAGGAGACAATTGGGTAACGCGTCTTGGGCGCGGTGCCAGCGGTTGGATGCGATTCAGGTGGGTTAGCTACTTAGCACTGTTTCGAATAGAACCGCATTTGATCTGTCCGATCAACGTCCTTTATGGCCTTTGGCCAGTGACTTCATATAAGAATAGATGTTGGCTTGTTTTACTTTGGTTGGTTTGTGCATCGTGTAGGCGCGGCCACCTTGCCTCGGCAAGAGTGTGCACTCGAGAGTGGGATATATAAACTTTGGTTGAGAATGGATAATGAGGCGAGACTGATAGACGGGTCGGCGCTTTATATAAACTGCTTGTCGTTTGGTTTGAGAATGAATGCTTGCATGCTTAAACTGCTTTACTGCTTTCCTTAACATGTCATTCAAATGCCATGAATTGAATCTAGGATTCAACTAGAAAGATCACCATATAACTGTTTGCATTCACTATTTTACTTAGTGTCGGCTTAGGCGAGTGGGTTACCCCGCTCACCAGTACGGTTGTGTACTGACCCACGTTTGTGGGCATTATTTCAGGTACACAGGCGTAGTGGCGCTGCTTGGATATACGGGACATGATGTATGAACTGTAAGTACCTTTGTGGGCTAGAGAAAGAGCAAGAGTTATTTCATCGTCTCCGTGGCATCGCCTTTGTGGCATTGACTCGGGGCATCTCATTTGGACCCTATCGTGAGCTTCGCTGCGTATACTCTGATTGTGTGCTTGGTACACAATACTTGACTTCCGCTGCAACTTGGTTGTTTCAATGATAACATTTGGTGTTTGACAACATCGCCTTGTACGAGCGCAACTCTAGGCTCGTACGGCATCACGTCCCGATGAGAACGATTGTCCTGCGGGAGAGCTGTAAACGTGGTGATTCACGTTCAGCGGGGACTATCGAGCTTGCGGGAGATTGGGGCGTGACAAATTGGTATCAGAGCGCCCGGTTCATTTCTTCGGACTTGGTCCTTCGCTTCATCACAAACTCTAAATAGCTTCCGCGTGTCGTCTAGCTCTTGACTCTACTCGGTGCCGCATCGGATGTTTCATGCAATAAGTCTAATTATTGCTGGTTTTGGTTGCATTATTATTCTTTGTTGGGTTGCCTTGGTTGGTTTTCGTAGGATCGCTTAGTCTCGTTAGGCGTTGTTGCATTCGTGCAGCAAGTTGGTTGGCGTTGTTGCACTTGTGCAACAAGTGTGGGCTTTCGTTGGGTTGGCTTGGCTTATCATCTGGGAGTTTCTGATTGCCTCAATGGATCAGTTGGTTGGCTAACGAGATTTGGTTATGCAGCATATTTTGAGTAGAAGCATTCGAAGAGAATAGATCCTTGCACGAGTTGCTCGTCTAGCGATTGTGTTGGATAGAAGTTAGAATTTTGGTTGTGGCGCATCGGTTGAGCAGGTTTGAGTTTGGCTCGAGAATATATGGATAAGTTGGTACGAGTTGCTCGTACAACAAAAGTGTGAAACCGTTGGGTATTGGGTTGGACTATTTGGAAGACAATCATTGCACGATTGCTCGTGTTGAGAAAGTATCAGACGGTTTGAGAATACCTGGAAGTATTGAGAATGGGATATAGCACAAGTTGCCTAGCGAGATTGATGGTTAAAGAATTGGCTAAGTTTTGTGTCAGACGTAAGTTGGAATGGCAGGATCTCGCATGAGGGATGGCTCGAACGGATCTTGGATCCAGTGCAAGGAAATTGTAATGCGAGTAGCGACTTGATTCGGAGTGGTATATGGGATACCACATTTTGAGCAAGGCATTGGAAATATTTTGGTTGGACATTCAATGGAAATTTCCTGAACGGACTCGTGAAACGAGAATATAAGTTGGTTGGTGCAAGTCGATTGTGTTGGGAAGAATGAAAATGGAGCAAGCGAATATTGAGTTGAGCATATCGTGAACGGACTGGTGCAAATGGAAGTATCGTTGGACTTGAGAGTTGGACGAGATCGAAACGAACAGTTGGGATACGCTTGAATGAGCGATGGGTGAATCGAATGATAGCGAGCATGGACTACGATTTTTGGGCGACACATTTGAGCTGTTGGTTGAGCAAAGAAACACGATATTGGTCTGGAGGGACAATGAGATGGATTCACACAAACTTGGAAGATTTTAGATGTTGCTGCTCGTGAAGTTGACTCAGGTTTAGCGGAAATGGAATTTTGGGCGAGATGGTGCAACGACAGTAAGACGGATTCTCCGGAAGACGTGGACGGATTGAGGCAACAACTAAAGGCAAGAATTTGTGGCTGACAGACTTTTGAAGATAGCTAAATGTGATAGCAACGTCGGAACAAATCACTGCGCTGCTCGAGTAAGTTGGAAGTGCATTGTGGGACGCAGCAAATGGATAAGAATTGGAGCAAGTCTTGGGTTTTGAGAATCATTACAATTTGTAGTGCGAGAATCGAATATGCAATTCAAAAATTTGATGGATTCAGGACAGAACGGCGGATTGATGGAATAAGGTTTCAACGAGCGCGGTTCTCGGATTCGGAAACTTCGCTCGGATGAATGGTTGGATTTTGAGTCAGATTTTCAGATGAGATATAGCATGGTTTATAGTAACTGTCCATCGTGATGATTACAATTATCAAGCGTAGCTTCGGGACAGCTGACCCTAAGCGACCTTGCCCGCTGAATCGGAGATTGAATATGGTAGACCCATAGAACGACCCTTGAGGCGGCGTATTTGGGAATGCGTCGAGGGCAGATGTGAGCAATGTGATTTGGCTTATTGACTGAGTGTTGGATTTGAGAGATCCTTGGGATAGCCTTCAGCTGAAGAAGCAGCCAGAAGACCGAAGCGATTGTGGGATTGGCCTAAGTCAACTGATGAGATTCAGAGTCGCAGATTTTTAACGATGGCATCGCCTCTGACTCATCGTGCCCTGGAAGGGAATAGCATTCATATGAATTGACGACTGTGAAACTAGCTCGTGAAGTTAAAGCAGCGGCTCGTTCAGATCAAATCCTTGCGAATACTGGAAGGGACAGATTTGCTTCAGATTTACAAGATGTCTCGGAACTATTCTGGGAAGCGTGCTCGTTCGGAAGGCGAAGGTGATATTCTATGCTTCGAGGCAGTGGAAGCAGCGCGAAGAACTATTTCATGCGCAACCTAAGAATTGTGGCGAGTGTGTCCACGTTGAAATCGTGGCGACACAAATCCCTTTGGCGTGGCGGCGAGATCTTCGTGGATCACACGAACCTCAATATAGATGTTCACCCTGTGAGATATTGAGATGGCAGGAATGTGTTGGACTGAGCTGATCTAAGCAAGTTGATATTTGGGTAAGTCGCCTAGCTGGGGTAGTATCAGTTGAGATTATCGTTCGGTGCATGAGTTATATTTGGAGATGTTGCTAGTGCGGATTCAGAAATAGTTGGATGGATTGAGCTGGAACTCGGACTGATTGAGTCGGTGGAAAATCTGCATAATTGAGAATAGTTCTCGAGCGAATGTGTTGGAATGGAAATCGTGATTTGGTTCAATTGGGAGCAAAGCAATATGGGACGCCTCGAACATAAAGATACCCTTGTAACTTGTCCAAATTCGCTATCGCAAAGCTCGGCTGAAATGCATGTATTTTAGGGACGCCTTAAATATGTGTACGATCCAAAACTAAGCGATACGAAGAATTCGTATTGAGCTGCAAGGAGGGTGTGGGAATATGGAACTTGTACGAGCGTTCAGCAGAGCGAGATGTTGAGTCAGAAATAGTGAATATGTGAGTTGCTTAGAGCAGATCCTTGGAATTGGATTGTGGCATGCTAGTAAGGAATGAGTACCAGCACGGTTCGTGGACGAACCTGATTCTAAGTGGTATATTATGTAACGCCCGCAACCGCTCGGAGCGTTACGCTGAGTCGGACTGAATGAATCAAATGCTGGTTACATATGAAATGTCGGATTTCGGGAAGAAGGATTTATTGAGTTGCTTCGTGTGCAGATGGCTAGCGGGTTCGATGGAAATCAGGTGTTCGTTCAGAGCAGTACTGAGATAGCTGAATGGAAGCGATAATGCCGTCTTCTTTAGTCCGATCGGTCGGATGATTTGGAGAGCACGGCCTGCTCGCACGGTCATACCAGTTGAGTAGATCGCGCTTGCATCGGACCACGGGTTCAAGGGATTGGCCGTATCGGCAGGACAGGATGCCTAACGGATTCGAACATAGTGAGTGGGCTCTTTCCCTTCTCCTCTACTCCTTCATGCCTAATAATATGGAAAACACGTAATAGCTTGAACACTTGGACTGAAACATCGGGAAGCACTACACTGAGGCGTGCATAGAGTGTACGCCATTGGCTTGGTAGGATTGTGGCTTGATTTGGTTTACGCGTTGGATAGTTGGATACGATAGCTGGATTATTCATTTGAGGCAGTTGGTTGGATAATTGGGATTATGCTTGGACAGTTGGAATGATACAATTGAGGCAATGGGAACATTGAGAATATCGGGATTCGGGCGAGCGAACGTGCACCCATGTGCGTGTATCACAAGGATGCTTTGTCTTGCAAAGCAGGCAGTTGTGGTTCGAAACCGAACAACTGTATCGGCGAGGGCGTTGTGTCGTTTGATGGGGCATCGTGCCACGAATGTGACATTGTGCCACTGAAACGGCATTGTGCCATGGGTTTTGCTTCGAGCATAGGTGTTGCACCAATTTGGATTGTGTTGAGAAGAGGCTTCGTGCCTATGAAACACTTGATATTTTGATGCCTCGGGCTATGTTTTGAGGTCGAGATTTGGGTTCCTTGGAAGGATATGTTGGAAGAATGGTTATGGATGTGTTGGTTGGATTATTGGTGGAACGAGTCTAGGATCGCTTGGTGGGGCGAGAATGTTCGATCCTCTCGTCATACCTACGTGTCTGCATAGTCACGGACAACCTGAGTGGCACAGGGTTTGGTTTCCTCGAACGAGTGCTCCGGGGCACCGGGACCGTTCGGCCATGGAGGAGACAATTGGGTAACGCGTCTTGGGCGCGGTGCCAGCGGTTGGATGCGATTCAGGTGGGTTAGCTACTTAGCACTGTTTCGAATAGAACCGCATTTGATCTGTCCGATCAACGTCCTTTATGGCCTTTGGCCAGTGACTTCATATAAGAATAGATGTTGGCTTGTTTTACTTTGGTTGGTTTGTGCATCGTGTAGGCGCGGCCACCTTGCCTCGGCAAGAGTGTGCACTCGAGAGTGGGATATATAAACTTTGGTTGAGAATGGATAATGAGGCGAGACTGATAGACGGGTCGGCGCTTTATATAAACTGCTTGTCGTTTGGTTTGAGAATGAATGCTTGCATGCTTAAACTGCTTTACTGCTTTCCTTAACATGTCATTCAAATGCCATGAATTGAATCTAGGATTCAACTAGAAAGATCACCATATAACTGTTTGCATTCACTATTTTACTTAGTGTCGGCTTAGGCGAGTGGGTTACCCCGCTCACCAGTACGGTTGTGTACTGACCCACGTTTGTGGGCATTATTTCAGGTACACAGGCGTAGTGGCGCTGCTTGGATATACGGGACATGATGTATGAACTGTAAGTACCTTTGTGGGCTAGAGAAAGAGCAAGAGTTATTTCATCGTCTCCGTGGCATCGCCTTTGTGGCATTGACTCGGGGCATCTCATTTGGACCCTATCGTGAGCTTCGCTGCGTATACTCTGATTGTGTGCTTGGTACACAATACTTGACTTCCGCTGCAACTTGGTTGTTTCAATGATAACATTTGGTGTTTGACAACATCGCCTTGTACGAGCGCAACTCTAGGCTCGTACGGCATCACGTCCCGATGAGAACGATTGTCCTGCGGGAGAGCTGTAAACGTGGTGATTCACGTTCAGCGGGGACTATCGAGCTTGCGGGAGATTGGGGCGTGACACCCATCCTAGTACTACTCTCGCCCAAGCACGCTTAACTGCGGAGTTCTGATGGGATCCGGTGCTCTAGTGCTGGTATGATCGCACCCGTTTAACTTATGTTTTCCTTCCTCTTTATGCCTAATCCCCTCCCCTCCGCTCCATCGGCCGTCTCTTGCGGGCCCCACGCTCTATTGTTCTTCTCCCCGCCATCTCCGTTATTATTGTTATTTCTTCTTCTTCTTCTTCTTCTTCTTCTTCTTCATAATAATAATAATAATAATATAATAATAATAATAATAATTATAGTTATAGTTATAATTATAACAATAGTAATAATAACAATAGTAGTAATAACCGGAAGACGGAGAAAAATAATTACGAGCAAGAAGAAGATGACTCTACTATACTGCCAAAATCGCAAAAAGGGGTGCAACACGAGGACTTCCCAGGAGGTCACCCATCCTAGTACTACTCTCGCCCAAGCACGCTTAACTGCGGAGTTCTGATGGGATCCGGTGCTCTAGTGCTGGTATGATCGCACCCGTTTAACTTATGTTTTCCTTCCTCTTTATGCCTAATCCCCTCCCCTCCGCTCCATCGGCCGTCTCTTGCGGGCCCCACGCTCTCTTGTTCGTCTCCCCGCCATCACCGTTATTATTGTTATTTCTTCTTCTTCTTCTTCTTCTTCTTCATAATAATAATAATAATAATATAATAATAATAATAATAATTATAGTTATAGTTATAGTTATAATTATAACAATAGTAATAATAACAATAGTAGTAATAACCGGAAGACGGAGAAAAATAATTACGAGCAAGAAGAAGATGACTCTACTATACTGCCAAAATCGCAAAAAGGGGTGCAACACGAGGACTTCCCAGGAGGTCACCCATCCTAGTACTACTCTCGCCCAAGCACGCTTAACTGCGGAGTTCTGATGGGATCCGGAGCTCTAGTGCTGGTATGATCGCACCCGTTTAACTTATGTTTTCCTTCCTCTTTATGCCTAATCCCCTCCCCTCCGCTCCATCGGCCGTCTCTTGCGGGCCCCACGCTCTCTTGTTCTTCTCCCCGCTATCTCCGTTATTATTGTTATTTCTTCTTCTTCTTCTTCTTCTTCATAATAATAATAATAATAATATAATAATAATAATAATAATTATAGTTATAGTTATAGTTATAATTATAACAATAGTAATAATAACAATAGTAGTAATAACCGGAAGACGGAGAAAAATAATTACGAGCAAGAAGAAGATGACTCTACTATACTGCCAAAATCGCAAGAAGGGGTGCAACACGAGGACTTCCCAGAAGGTCACCCATCCTAGTACTACTCTCGCCCAAGCACGCTTAACTGCGGAGTTCTGATGGGATCCGGTGCTCTAGTGCTGGTATGATCGCACCCGTTTAACTTATGTTTTCCTTCCTCTTTATGCCTAATCCCCTCCCCTCCGCTCCATCGGCCGTCTCTTGCGGGCCCCACGCTCTCTTGTTCTTCTCCCCGCCATCTCCGTTATTATTGTTATTTCTTCTTCTTCTTCTTCTTCTTCTTCTTCTTCATAATAATAATAATAATAATATAATAATAATAATAATAATTATAGTTATAGTTATAATTATAACAATAGTAATAATAACAATAGTAGTAATAACCGGAAGACGGAGAAAAATAATTACGAGCAAGAAGAAGATGACTCTACTATACTGCCAAAATCGCAAAAAGGGGTGCAACACGAGGACTTCCCAGGAGGTCACCCATCCTAGTACTACTCTCGCCCAAGCACGCTTAACTGCGGAGTTCTGATGGGATCCGGTGCTCTAGTGCTGGTATGATCGCACCCGTTTAACTTATGTTTTCCTTCCTCTTTATGCCTAATCCCCTCCCCTCCGCTCCATCGGCCGTCTCTTGCGGGCCCCACGCTCTCTTGTTCTTCTCCCCGCCATCTCCGTTATTATTGTTATTTCTTCTTCTTCTTCTTCTTCATAATAATAATAATAATAATAATATAATAATAATAATAATAATTATAGTTATAGTTATAGTTATAATTATAACAATAGTAATAATAACAATAGTAGTAATAACCGGAAGACGGAGAAAAATAATTACGAGCAAGAAGAAGATGACTCTACTATACTGCCAAAATCGCAAAAAGGGGTGCAACACGAGGACTTCCCAGGAGGTCACCCATCCTAGTACTACTCTCGCCCAAGCACGCTTAACTGCGGAGTTCTGATGGGATCCGGTGCTCTAGTGCTGGTATGATCGCACCCGTTTAACTTATGTTTTCCTTCCTCTTTATGCCTAATCCCCTCCCCTCCGCTCCATCGGCCGTCTCTTGCGGGCCCCACGCTCTCTTGTTCTTCTCCCCGCCATCTCCGTTATTATTGTTATTTCTTCTTCTTCTTCTTCTTCTTCATAATAATAATAATAATAATAATATAATAATAATAATAATAATTATAGTTATAGTTATAATTATAACAATAGTAATAATAACAATAGTAGTAATAACCGGAAGACGGAGAAAAATAATTACGAGCAAGAAGAAGATGACTCTACTATACTGCCAAAATCGCAAAAAGGGGTGCAACACGAGGACTTCCCAGGAGGTCACCCATCCTAGTACTACTCTCGCCCAAGCACGCTTAACTGCGGAGTTCTGATGGGATCCAGTGCTCTAGTGCTGGTATGATCGCACCCGTTTAACTTATGTTTTCCTTCCTCTTTATGCCTAATCCCCTCCCCTCCGCTCCATCGGCCGTCTCTTGCGGGCCCCACGCTCTCTTGTTCTTCTCCCCGCCATCTCCGTTATTATTGTTATTTCTTCTTCTTCTTCTTCGTAATAATAATAATAATAATATAATAATAATAATAATAATTATAGTTATAGTTATAGTTATAATTATAACAATAGTAATAATAACAATAGTAGTAATAACCGGAAGACGGAGAAAAATAATTACGAGCAAGAAGAAGATGACTCTACTATACTGCCAAAATCGCAAAAAGGGGTGCAACACGAGGACTTCCCAGGAGGTCACCCATCCTAGTACTACTCTCGCCCAAGCACGCTTAACTGCGGAGTTCTGATGGGATCCGGTGCTCTAGTGCTGGTATGATCGCACCCGTTTAACTTATGTTTTCCTTCCTCTTTATGCCTAATCCCCTCCCCTCCGCTCCATCGGCCGTCTCTTGCGGGCCCCACGCTCTCTTGTTCTTCTCCCCGCCATCTCCGTTATTATTGTTATTTCTTCTTCTTCTTCTTCTTCTTCATAATAATAATAATAATAATATAATAATAATAATAATAATTATAGTTATAGTTATAATTATAACAATAGTAATAATAACAATAGTAGTAATAACCGGAAGACGGAGAAAAATAATTACGAGCAAGAAGAAGATGACTCTACTATACTGCCAAAATCGCAAAAAGGGGTGCAACACGAGGACTTCCCAGGAGGTCACCCATCCTAGTACTACTCTCGCCCAAGCACGCTTAACTGCGGAGTTCTGATGGGATCCGGTGCTCTAGTGCTGGTATGATCGCACCCGTTTAACTTATGTTTTCCTTCCTCTTTATGCCTAATCCCCTCCCCTCCGCTCCATCGGCCGTCTCTTGCGGGCCCCACGCTCTCTTGTTCTTCTCCCCGCCATCTCCGTTATTATTGTTATTTCTTCTTCTTCTTCTTCTTCATAATAATAATAATAATAATATAATAATAATAATAATAATTATAGTTATAGTTATAATTATAACAATAGTAATAATAACAATAGTAGTAATAACCGGAAGACGGAGAAAAATAATTACGAGCAAGAAGAAGATGACTCTACTATACTGCCAAAATCGCAAAAAGGGGTGCAACACGAGGACTTCCCAGGAGGTCACCCATCCTAGTACTACTCTCGCCCAAGCACGCTTAACTGCGGAGTTCTGATGGGATCCGGTGCTCTAGTGCTGGTATGATCGCACCCGTTTAACTTATGTTTTCCTTCCTCTTTATGCCTAATCCCCTCCCCTCCGCTCCATCGGCCGTCTCTTGCGGGCCCCACGCTCTCTTGTTCTTCTCCCCGCCATCTCCGTTATTATTGTTATTTCTTCTTCTTCTTCTTCTTCTTCATAATAATAATAATAATAATATAATAATAATAATAATTATAGTTATAGTTATAGTTATAATTATAACAATAGTAATAATAACAATAGTAGTAATAACCGGAAGACGGAGAAAAATAATTACGAGCAAGAAGAAGATGACTCTACTATACTGCCAAGATCGCAAAAAGGGGTGCAACACGAGGACTTCCCAGGAGGTCACCCATCCTAGTACTACTCTCGCCCAAACACGCTTAACTGCGGAGTTCTGATGGGATCCGGTGCTCTAGTGCTGGTATGATCGCACCCGTTTAACTTATGTTTTCCTTCCTCTTTATGCCTAATCCCCTCCCCTCCGCTCCATCGGCCGTCTCTTGCGGGCCCCACGCTCTCTTGTTCTTCTCCCCGCCATCTCCGTTATTATTGTTATTTCTTCTTCTTCTTCTTCTTCTTCATAATAATAATAATAATAATGTAATAATAATAATAATAATTATAGTTATAGTTATAGTTATAATTATAACAATAGTAATAATAACAATAGTAGTAATAACCGGAAGACGGAGAAAAATAATTACGAGCAAGAAGAAGATGACTCTACTATACTGCCAAAATCGCAAAAAGGGGTGCAACACGAGGACTTCCCAGGAGGTCACCCATCCTAGTACTACTCTCGCCCAAGCACGCTTAACTGCGGAGTTCTGATGGGATCCAGTGCTCTAGTGCTGGTATGATCGCACCCGTTTAACTTATGTTTTCCTTCCTCTTTATGCCTAATCCCCTCCCCTCCGCTCCATCGGCCGTCTCTTGCGGGCCCCACGCTCTCTTGTTCTTCTCCCCGCCATCTCCGTTATTATTGTTATTTCTTCTTCTTCTTCTTCATAATAATAATAATAATAATATAATAATAATAATAATAATTATAGTTATAGTTATAGTTATAATTATAACAATAGTAATAATAACAATAGTAGTAATAACCGGAAGACGGAGAAAAATAATTACGAGCAAGAAGAAGATGACTCTACTATACTGCCAAAATCGCAAAAAGGGGTGCAACACGAGGACTTCCCAGGAGGTCACCCATCCTAGTACTACTCTCGCCCAAGCACGCTTAACTGCGGAGTTCTGATGGGATCCGGTGCTCTAGTGCTGGTATGATCGCACCCGTTTAACTTATGTTTTCCTTCCTCTTTATGCCTAATCCCCTCCCCTCCGCTCCATCGGCCGTCTCTTGCGGGCCCCACGCTCTCTTGTTCTTCTCCCCGCCATCTCCGTTATTATTGTTATTTCTTCTTCTTCTTCTTCTTCTTCTTCTTCTTCTTCTTCATAATAATAATAATAATAATATAATAATAATAATAATAATTATAGTTATAGTTATAATTATAACAATAGTAATAATAACAATAGTAGTAATAACCGGAAGACGGAGAAAAATAATTACGAGCAAGAAGAAGATGACTCTACTATACTGCCAAAATCGCAAAAAGGGGTGCAACACGAGGACTTCCCAGGAGGTCACCCATCCTAGTACTACTCTCGCCCAAGCACGCTTAACTGCGGAGTTCTGATGGGATCCGGTGCTCTAGTGCTGGTATGATCGCACCCGTTTAACTTATGTTTTCCTTCCTCTTTATGCCTAATCCCCTCCCCTCCGCTCCATCGGCCGTCTCTTGCGGGCCCCACGCTCTCTTGTTCTTCTCCCCGCCATCTCCGTTATTATTGTTATTTCTTCTTCTTCTTCTTCTTCATAATAATAATAATAATAATATAATAATAATAATAATAATTATAGTTATAGTTATAATTATAACAATAGTAATAATAACAATAGTAGTAATAACCGGAAGACGGAGAAAAATAATTACGAGCAAGAAGAAGATGACTCTACTATACTGCCAAAATCGCAAAAAGGGGTGCAACACGAGGACTTCCCAGGAGGTCACCCATCCTAGTACTACTCTCGCCCAAGCACGCTTAACTGCGGAGTTCTGATGGGATCCGGTGCTCTAGTGCTGGTATGATCGCACCCGTTTAACTTATGTTTTCCTTCCTCTTTATGCCTAATCCCCTCCCCTCCGCTCCATCGGCCGTCTCTTGCGGGCCCCACGCTCTCTTGTTCTTCTCCCCGCCATCTCCGTTATTATTGTTATTTCTTCTTCTTCTTCTTCTTCTTCATAATAATAATAATAATAATATAATAATAATAATAATTATAGTTATAGTTATAGTTATAATTATAACAATAGTAATAATAACAATAGTAGTAATAACCGGAAGACGGAGAAAAATAATTACGAGCAAGAAGAAGATGACTCTACTATACTGCCAAGATCGCAAAAAGGGGTGCAACACGAGGACTTCCCAGGAGGTCACCCATCCTAGTACTACTCTCGCCCAAACACGCTTAACTGCGGAGTTCTGATGGGATCCGGTGCTCTAGTGCTGGTATGATCGCACCCGTTTAACTTATGTTTTCCTTCCTCTTTATGCCTAATCCCCTCCCCTCCGCTCCATCGGCCGTCTCTTGCGGGCCCCACGCTCTCTTGTTCTTCTCCCCGCCATCTCCGTTATTATTGTTATTTCTTCTTCTTCTTCTTCTTCTTCATAATAATAATAATAATAATGTAATAATAATAATAATAATTATAGTTATAGTTATAGTTATAATTATAACAATAGTAATAATAACAATAGTAGTAATAACCGGAAGACGGAGAAAAATAATTACGAGCAAGAAGAAGATGACTCTACTATACTGCCAAAATCGCAAAAAGGGGTGCAACACGAGGACTTCCCAGGAGGTCACCCATCCTAGTACTACTCTCGCCCAAGCACGCTTAACTGCGGAGTTCTGATTGGATCCGGTGCTCTAGTGCTGGTATGATCGCACCCGTTTAACTTATGTTTTCCTTCCTCTTTATGCCTAATCCCCTCCCCTCCGCTCCATCGGCCGTCTCTTGCGGGCCCCACGCTCTCTTGTTCTTCTCCCCGCCATCTCCGTTATTATTGTTATTTCTTCTTCTTCTTCTTCTTCTTCTTCTTCTTCATAATAATAATAATAATAATATAATAATAATAATAATAATTATAGTTATAGTTATAATTATAACAATAGTAATAATAACAATAGTAGTAATAACCGGAAGACGGAGAAAAATAATTACGAGCAAGAAGAAGATGACTCTACTATACTGCCAAAATCGCAAAAAGGGGTGCAACACGAGGACTTCCCAGGAGGTCACCCATCCTAGTACTACTCTCGCCCAAGCACGCTTAACTGCGGAGTTCTGATGGGATCCGGTGCTCTAGTGCTGGTATGATCGCACCCGTTTAACTTATGTTTTCCTTCCTCTTTATGCCTAATCCCCTCCCCTCCGCTCCATCGGCCGTCTCTTGCGGGCCCCACGCTCTCTTGTTCTTCTCCCCGCCATCTCCGTTATTATTGTTATTTCTTCTTCTTCTTCTTCTTCTTCTTCTTCTTCATAATAATAATAATAATAATATAATAATAATAATAATAATTATAGTTATAGTTATAGTTATAATTATAACAATAGTAATAATAACAATAGTAGTAATAACCGGAAGACGGAGAAAAATAATTACGAGCAAGAAGAAGATGACTCTACTATACTGCCAAAATCGCAAAAAGGGGTGCAACACGAGGACTTCCCAGGAGGTCACCCATCCTAGTACTACTCTCGCCCAAGCACGCTTAACTGCGGAGTTCTGATGGGATCCGGTGCTCTAGTGCTGGTATGATCGCACCCGTTTAACTTATGTTTTCCTTCCTCTTTATGCCTAATCCCCTCCCCTCCGCTCCATCGGCCGTCTCTTGCGGGCCCCACGCTCTCTTGTTCTTCTCCCCGCCATCTCCGTTATTATTGTTATTTCTTCTTCTTCTTCTTCTTCTTCTTCTTCATAATAATAATAATAATAATATAATAATAATAATAATAATTATAGTTATAGTTATAATTATAACAATAGTAATAATAACAATAGTAGTAATAACCGGAAGACGGAGAAAAATAATTACGAGCAAGAAGAAGATGACTCTACTATACTGCCAAAATCGCAAAAAGGGGTGCAACACGAGGACTTCCCAGGAGGTCACCCATCCTAGTACTACTCTCGCCCAAGCACGCTTAACTCGGAGTTCTGATGGGATCCGGTGCTCTAGTGCTGGTATGATCGCACCCGTTTAACTTATGTTTTCCTTCCTCTTTATGCCTAATCCCCTCCCCTCCGCTCCATCGGCCGTCTCTTGCGGGCCCCACGCTCTCTTGTTCTTCTCCCCGCCATCTCCGTTATTATTGTTATTTCTTCTTCTTCTTCTTCTTCTTCATAATAATAATAATAATAATATAATAATAATAATAATAATTATAGTTATAGTTATAATTATAACAATAGTAATAATAACAATAGTAGTAATAACCGGAAGACGGAGAAAAATAATTACGAGCAAGAAGAAGATGACTCTACTATACTGCCAAAATCGCAAAAAGGGG
>JAYESA010000074.1:55000-62500 GCA_036927795.1 Iris macrosiphon
TTCTTCTTCTTCATAATAATAATAATAATAATAATATAATAATAATAATAATTATTATAGTTATAGTTATAGTTATAATTATAACAATAGTAATAATAACAATAGTAGTAATAACCGGAAGACGGAGAAAAATAATTACGAGCAAGAAGAAGATGACTCTACTATACTGCCAAAATCGCAAAAAGGGGTGCAACACGAGGACTTCCCAGGAGGTCACCCATCCTAGTACTACTCTCGCCCAAGCACGCTTAACTGCGGAGTTCTGATGGGATCCGGTGCTCTAGTGCTGGTATGATCGCACCCGTTTAACTTATGTTTTCCTTCCTCTTTATGCCTAATCCCCTCCCCTCCGCTCCATCGGCCGTCTCTTGCGGGCCCCACGCTCTCTTGTTCTTCTCCCCGCCATCTCCGTTATTATTGTTATTTCTTCTTCTTCTTCTTCTTCATAATAATAATAATAATAATAATAATAATTATAGTTATAGTTATAGTTATAAATATAACAATAGTAATAATAACAATAGTAGTAATAACCGGAAGACGGAGAAAAATAATTACGAGCAAGAAGAAGATGACTCTACTATACTGCCAAAATCGCAAAAAGGGGTGCAACACGAGGACTTCCCAGGAGGTCACCCATCCTAGTACTACTCTCGCCCAAGCACGCTTAACTGCGGAGTTCTGATGGGATCCGGTGCTCTAGTGCTGGTATGATCGCACCCGTTTAACTTATGTTTTCCTTCCTCTTTATGCCTAATCCCCTCCCCTCCGCTCCATCGGCCGTCTCTTGCGGGCCCCACGCTCTCTTGTTCTTCTCCCCGCCATCTCCGTTATTATTGTTATTTCTTCTTCTTCTTCTTCTTCTTCTTCTTCTTCATAATAATAATAATAATAATATAATAATAATAATAATAATTATAGTTATAGTTATAGTTATAATTATAACAATAGTAATAATAACAATAGTAGTAATAACCGGAAGACGGAGAAAAATAATTACGAGCAAGAAGAAGATGACTCTACTATACTGCCAAAATCGCAAAAAGGGGTGCAACACGAGGACTTCCCAGGAGGTCACCCATCCTAGTACTACTCTCGCCCAAGCACGCTTAACTGCGGAGTTCTGATGGGATCCGGTGCTCTAGTGCTGGTATGATCGCACCCGTTTAACTTATGTTTTCCTTCCTCTTTATGCCTAATCCCCTCCCCTCCGCTCCATCGGCCGTCTCTTGCGGGCCCCACGCTCTCTTGTTCTTCTCCCCGCCATCTCCGTTATTATTGTTATTTCTTCTTCTTCTTCTTCTTCTTCTTCTTCTTCATAATAATAATAATAATAATATAATAATAATAATAATAATTATAGTTATAGTTATAGTTATAATTATAACAATAGTAATAATAACAATAGTAGCAATAACCGGAAGACGGAGAAAAATAATTACGAGCAAGAAGAAGATGACTCTACTATACTGCCAAAATCGCAAAAAGGGGTGCAACACGAGGACTTCCCAGGAGGTCACCCATCCTAGTACTACTCTCGCCCAAGCACGCTTAACTGCGGAGTTCTGATGGGATCCGGTGCTCTAGTGCTGGTATGATCGCACCCGTTTAACTTATGTTTTCCTTCCTCTTTATGCCTAATCCCCTCCCCTCCGCTCCATCGGCCGTCTCTTGCGGGCCCCACGCTCTCTTGTTCTTCTCCCCGCCATCTCCGTTGTTATTGTTATTTCTTCTTCTTCTTCTTCTTCATAATAATAATAATAATAATATAATAATAATAATAATAATTATAGTTATAGTTATAGTTATAATTATAACAATAGTAATAATAACAATAGTAGTAATAACCGGAAGACGGAGAAAAATAATTACGAGCAAGAAGAAGATGACTCTACTATACTGCCAAAATCGCAAAAAAGGGTGCAACACGAGGACTTCCCAGGAGGTCACCCATCCTAGTACTACTCTCGCCCAAGCACGCTTAACTGCGGAGTTCTGATGGGATCCGGTGCTCTAGTGCTGGTATGATCGCACCCGTTTAACTTATGTTTTCCTTCCTCTTTATGCCTAATCCCCTCCCCTCCGCTCCATCGGCCGTCTCTTGCGGGCCCCACGCTCTCTTGTTCTTCTCCCCGCCATCTCCGTTATTATTGTTATTTCTTCTTCTTCTTCTTCTTCTTCTTCATAATAATAATAATAATAATATAATAATAATAATAATAATTATAGTTATAGTTATAGTTATAATTATAACAATAGTAATAATAACAATAGTAGTAATAACCGGAAGACGGAGAAAAATAATTACGAGCAAGAAGAAGATGACTCTACTATACTGCCAAAATCGCAAAAAGGGGTGCAACACGAGGACTTCCCAGGAGGTCACCCATCCTAGTACTACTCTCGCCCAAGCACGCTTAACTGCGGAGTTCTGATGGGATCCGGTGCTCTAGTGCTGGTATGATCGCACCCGTTTAACTTATGTTTTCCTTCCTCTTTATGCCTAATCCCCTCCCCTCCGCTCCATCGGCCGTCTCTTGCGGGCCCCACGCTCTCTTGTTCTTCTCCCCGCCATCTCCGTTATTATTGTTATTTCTTCTTCTTCTTCATAATAATAATAATAATAATATAATAATAATAATAATAATTATAGTTATAGTTATAGTTATAATTATAACAATAGTAATATTAACAATAGTAGTAATAACCGGAAGACGGAGAAAAATAATTACGAGCAAGAAGAAGATGACTCTACTATACTGCCAAAATCGCAAAAAGGGGTGCAACACGAGGACTTCCCAGGAGGTCACCCATCCTAGTACTACTCTCGCCCAAGCACGCTTAACTGCGGAGTTCTGATGGGATCCGGTGCTCTAGTGCTGGTATGATCGCACCCGTTTAACTTATGTTTTCCTTCCTCTTTATGCCTAATCCCCTCCCCTCCGCTCCATCGGCCGTCTCTTGCGGGCCCCACGCTCTCTTGTTCTTCTCCCCGCCATCTCCGTTATTATTGTTATTTCTTCTTCTTCTTCTTCTTCTTCTTCTTCATAATAATAATAATAATAATATAATAATAATAATAATAATTATAGTTATAGTTATAGTTATAATTATAACAATAGTAATAATAACAATAGTAGTAATAACCGGAAGACGGAGAAAAATAATTACGAGCAAGAAGAAGATGACTCTACTATACTGCCAAAATCGCAAAAAGGGGTGCAACACGAGGACTTCCCAGGAGGTCACCCATCCTAGTACTACTCTCGCCCAAGCACGCTTAACTGCGGAGTTCTGATGGGATCCGGTGCTCTAGTGCTGGTATGATCGCACCCGTTTAACTTATGTTTTCCTTCCTCTTTATGCCTAATCCCCTCCCCTCCGCTCCATCGGCCGTCTCTTGCGGGCCCCACGCTCTCTTGTTCTTCTCCCCGCCATCTCCGTTATTATTGTTATTTCTTCTTCTTCTTTTTCATAATAATAATAATAATAATATAATAATAATAATAATAATTATAGTTATAGTTATAGTTATAATTATAACAATAGTAATAATAACAATAGTAGTAATAACCGGAAGACGGAGAAAAATAATTACGAGCAAGAAGAAGATGACTCTACTATACTGCCAAAATCGCAAAAAGGGGTGCAACACGAGGACTTCCCAGGAGGTCACCCATCCTAGTACTACTCTCGCCCAAGCACGCTTAACTGCGGAGTTCTGATGGGATCCGGTGCTCTAGTGCTGGTATGATCGCACCCGTTTAACTTATGTTTTCCTTCCTCTTTATGCCTAATCCCCTCCCCTCCGCTCCATCGGCCGTCTCTTGCGGGCCCCACGCTCTCTTGTTCTTCTCCCCGCCATCTCCGTTATTATTGTTATTTCTTCTTCTTCTTCATAATAATAATAATAATAATATAATAATAATAATAATAATTATAGTTATAGTTATAGTTATAATTATAACAATAGTAATAATAACAATAGTAGTAATAACCGGAAGACGGAGAAAAATAATTACGAGCAAGAAGAAGATGACTCTACTATACTGCCAAAATCGCAAAAAGGGGTGCAACACGAGGACTTCCCAGGAGGTCACCCATCCTAGTACTACTCTCGCCCAAGCACGCTTAACTGCGGAGTTCTGATGGGATCCGGTGCTCTAGTGCTGGTATGATCGCACCCGTTTAACTTATGTTTTCCTTCCTCTTTATGCCTAATCCCCTCCCCTCCGCTCCATCGGCCGTCTCTTGCGGGCCCCACGCTCTCTTGTTCTTCTCCCCGCCATCTCCGTTATTATTGTTATTTCTTCTTCTTCTTCTTCTTCTTCATAATAATAATAATAATAATATAATAATAATAATAATAATTATAGTTATAGTTATAGTTATAATTATAACAATAGTAATAATAACAATAGTAGTAATAACCGGAAGACGGAGAAAAATAATTACGAGCAAGAAGAAGATGACTCTACTATACTGCCAAAATCGCAAAAAGGGGTGCAACACGAGGACTTCCCAGGAGGTCACCCATCCTAGTACTACTCTCGCCCAAGCACGCTTAACTGCGGAGTTCTGATGGGATCCGGTGCTCTAGTGCTGGTATGATCGCACCCGTTTAACTTATGTTTTCCTTCCTCTTTATGCCTAATCCCCTCCCCTCCGCTCCATCGGCCGTCTCTTGCGGGCCCCACGCTCTCTTGTTCTTCTCCCCGCCATCTCCGTTATTATTGTTATTTCTTCTTCTTCTTCTTCTTCTTCTTCATAATAATAATAATAATAATATAATAATAATAATAATAATTATAGTTATAGTTATAGTTATAATTATAACAATAGTAATAATAACAATAGTAGCAATAACCGGAAGACGGAGAAAAATAATTACGAGCAAGAAGAAGATGACTCTACTATACTGCCAAAATCGCAAAAAGGGGTGCAACACGAGGACTTCCCAGGAGGTCACCCATCCTAGTACTACTCTCGCCCAAGCACGCTTAACTGCGGAGTTCTGATGGGATCCGGTGCTCTAGTGCTGGTATGATCGCACCCGTTTAACTTATGTTTTCCTTCCTCTTTATGCCTAATCCCCTCCCCTCCGCTCCATCGGCCGTCTCTTGCGGGCCCCACGCTCTCTTGTTCTTCTCCCCGCCATCTCCGTTGTTATTGTTATTTCTTCTTCTTCTTCTTCTTCATAATAATAATAATAATAATATAATAATAATAATAATAATTATAGTTATAGTTATAGTTATAATTATAACAATAGTAATAATAACAATAGTAGTAATAACCGGAAGACGGAGAAAAATAATTACGAGCAAGAAGAAGATGACTCTACTATACTGCCAAAATCGCAAAAAAGGGTGCAACACGAGGACTTCCCAGGAGGTCACCCATCCTAGTACTACTCTCGCCCAAGCACGCTTAACTGCGGAGTTCTGATGGGATCCGGTGCTCTAGTGCTGGTATGATCGCACCCGTTTAACTTATGTTTTCCTTCCTCTTTATGCCTAATCCCCTCCCCTCCGCTCCATCGGCCGTCTCTTGCGGGCCCCACGCTCTCTTGTTCTTCTCCCCGCCATCTCCGTTATTATTGTTATTTCTTCTTCTTCTTCTTCTTCTTCTTCATAATAATAATAATAATAATATAATAATAATAATAATAATTATAGTTATAGTTATAGTTATAATTATAACAATAGTAATAATAACAATAGTAGTAATAACCGGAAGACGGAGAAAAATAATTACGAGCAAGAAGAAGATGACTCTACTATACTGCCAAAATCGCAAAAAGGGGTGCAACACGAGGACTTCCCAGGAGGTCACCCATCCTAGTACTACTCTCGCCCAAGCACGCTTAACTGCGGAGTTCTGATGGGATCCGGTGCTCTAGTGCTGGTATGATCGCACCCGTTTAACTTATGTTTTCCTTCCTCTTTATGCCTAATCCCCTCCCCTCCGCTCCATCGGCCGTCTCTTGCGGGCCCCACGCTCTCTTGTTCTTCTCCCCGCCATCTCCGTTATTATTGTTATTTCTTCTTCTTCTTCATAATAATAATAATAATAATATAATAATAATAATAATAATTATAGTTATAGTTATAGTTATAATTATAACAATAGTAATATTAACACTAGTAGTAATAACCGGAAGACGGAGAAAAATAATTACGAGCAAGAAGAAGATGACTCTACTATACTGCCAAAATCGCAAAAAGGGGTGCAACACGAGGACTTCCCAGGAGGTCACCCATCCTAGTACTACTCTCGCCCAAGCACGCTTAACTGCGGAGTTCTGATGGGATCCGGTGCTCTAGTGCTGGTATGATCGCACCCGTTTAACTTATGTTTTCCTTCCTCTTTATGCCTAATCCCCTCCCCTCCGCTCCATCGGCCGTCTCTTGCGGGCCCCACGCTCTCTTGTTCTTCTCCCCGCCATCTCCGTTATTATTGTTATTTCTTCTTCTTCTTCATAATAATAATAATAATAATATAATAATAATAATAATAATTATAGTTATAGTTATAGTTATAATTATAACAATAGTAATAATAACAATAGTAGTAATAACCGGAAGACGGAGAAAAATAATTACGAGCAAGAAGAAGATGACTCTACTATACTGCCAAAATCGCAAAAAGGGGTGCAACACGAGGACTTCCCAGGAGGTCACCCATCCTAGTACTACTCTCGCCCAAGCACGCTTAACTGCGGAGTTCTGATGGGATCCGGTGCTCTAGTGCTGGTATGATCGCACCCGTTTAACTTATGTTTTCCTTCCTCTTTATGCCTAATCCCCTCCCCTCCGCTCCATCGGCCGTCTCTTGCGGGCCCCACGCTCTCTTGTTCTTCTCCCCGCCATCTCCGTTATTATTGTTATTTCTTCTTCTTCTTCTTCTTCTTCATAATAATAATAATAATAATATAATAATAATAATAATAATAATAGTTATAGTTATAGTTATAATTATAACAATAGTAATAATAACAATAGTAGTAATAACCGGAAGACGGAGAAAAATAATTACGAGCAAGAAGAAGATGACTCTACTATACTGCCAAAATCGCAAAAAGGGGTGCAACACGAGGACTTCCCAGGAGGTCACCCATCCTAGTACTACTCTCGCCCAAGCACGCTTAACTGCGGAGTTCTGATGGGATCCGGTGCTCTAGTGCTGGTATGATCGCACCCGTTTAACTTATGTTTTCCTTCCTCTTTATGCCTAATCCCCTCCCCTCCGCTCCATCGGCCGTCTCTTGCGGGCCCCACGCTCTCTTGTTCTTCTCCCCGCCATCTCCGTTATTATTGTTATTTCTTCTTCTTCTTCTTCTTCTTCTTCATAATAATAATAATAATAATATAATAATAATAATAATAATAATTATAGTTATAGTTATAATTATAACAATAGTAATAATAACAATAGTAGTAATATCCGGAAGACGGAGAAAAATAATTACGAGCAAGAAGAAGATGACTCTACTATACT